>PVKP010012700.1:0-57507 GCA_004027715.1 Plecturocebus donacophilus | reverse complement strand
CTTCTCTCTGGCTGCCCTTAGCATTTTCTCCTTCATTTCAACCCTGGTGAATCTCACGATTATGTGCCTTGGGGTTGTTCTTCTTGAGGAATATCTTTGTGGTGTTCTCTGTATTTCCTGGACTTGAATATTGGCCTGCCTTGCTAGGTTGGGGAAGTTTTCCTGGATAATATCCTGAAGAGTATTTTCCAGCTTGGATTCATTCTCTTCTTCACATTCAGGTACACCTATCAAACGTAGATTAGGTCTTTTCATATAGTCCCATATTTCTTGGAGACTTTGTTCATTCCTTTTTACCCTTTTTTCTCTAATCTTGCCTTCTTGTTTTATTTCACTGAGTTGATCTTCGACCTCTGTTATCCTTTCTTCTGCTTGGTCAATTTGGCTGTTGAAACTTGTGCATGCTTTGTGAAGTTCTCGTGTTGTGTTTTTTAGCTCCAACGATTCACTTATATTCCTCTCTAAGTTGTCCATTCTCGTTAGCATTTCATTAAATCTTCTTTCAAGGTTCTTAGTTTCTTTGCATTGGGTTAGAACATGTTCTTTTAGCTCACAGAAGTTTCTTATTATCCACCTTCTGAAGCCTGATGCTGACAGATCATCACACTCATTATCTGTCAGGTCTTGTTCCCTTGCTAATGAGGAGGTGTGATCCCCTGTAGGAGGAGAGGCATTCTGATTTCGGGTGTTCTCAGCCTTTTTGCACTGGTTTCTTCCCATTTTTGTGGATATATCCACCTGTCGTCTTTGTGATTGCCAACTTTCAGATTGGGTCTCTGAGTGAAGGTCTGGCTTGTTGATGATGAAGTTTTTTCTGTTTCTTAGTTTTCCTTCAGTGGACGCCCCTTCCCCACAGAGCTAGGTCTTCCCGGGTTCAGCTGTGCTTGCTGTGAAACTCTTAGTCCTCAGCGCTTTCAATTGCTGTTCTCCTTGTGGGAATGGGACCAGCTGAGCCCGACTAAAAGGGTACCCAGTCCCGTACACTCCGCACTGAGAAGCGCCGCGCCGGGGTGCCGGCAAAACAGCCATGCCGGCCAAAAGAGTCGCGCTGGTGATCCGTGTGGCTCCTCTGCCGGGAATCTCCCAGTTTGTGGGCAACAAAAATGCGTCTGAAATTGTGGCGTCCACTTGCTCTCTGCGCTTTCACTGGGAGCTGCAATCCTGAGCTGCTGCTAAGCGGCCATCTTGGATCTCTCTCCGCCTGGTGATGAAGTTTTTCTGTTTCTTAGTTTTCCTTTGGTGGACGCCCATTCCCCACAGAGCTGGAACTTCCCGGGTTTGGCTGTGCTTGCTGTGAAACTCTCAGTCCTCAGCGCTTCCAATTGCTGTTCTCCTGTGGGGATGGGACCAGCCGAGCTCGACTAAAAGGGCACCCAGTCCCGTATACTCCGCACCGAGAAGCTAAACAGCCGCTCTGGCCAAAAGAGTTCCGCTGGCGACCGGTGGGGCTCTTCTGCCGGGAATTTCCCAGTTTGTGGGCAACAAAAATTCGTCTGAAAGTGCAGTGTCCACTCGCTCTCTGCGCTTTCCCTGGGAGCTACAAACCTGAGCTGTTGCTAATCGGCCATCTTGGATCTCTCTCTCTCTCTTTCTTTTTTAATAGACAGCACATAATTTTAATTTAGCCTTTGACTTGTTGTGAAGCCACATCTCATCTTCAGTTCTTCTTGACATGCCTTTCATATAGATGTGTTACCACTGTAAACAGCTCAAGCTGATCCTAAGAAATTCACTTAAGGTTTCCTAGAAATGTGATTTATATCAGTTCTGTATTTTAAACCACGACTTTCAAAATGAGCTAAAATATTGTATAATAAAACCAACATATGCAGGTATGAACATAAACAAGCAACACTGACTTCCATATATAGATCCTTGAAATGTTTCATTATGGATGATCATATCTTATACAGTGAATAATGCGATTATGATTAAATGGAAATAGAATTTCTCACATCCTACCTTTTTTCAAAAAAATTAACTGTAGCTAGGTAAAAATGGGGCTAAGACAAGGAATTTCTATGGAAACATTTTTAGAGTTTGACTTAAAAATTTTCAATTTGGAATCTTTAGCATTTAAACTATTCAGGGCCTTCTGATAATGAGCTAGATACCTTTTAAAAAACAAAGTGAGCCAGGCAAAGTGGTTCACACCTGTAATCCCAGCACTTCGGGAGGCTGAGGCAGGCAAATGACTTGAGTTCAGGAGTTCAAGATCAGTCTGGGCAACATGGTAAAACCCCATCTCTACTAAAAATACAAAAAGTTAGAGAGGCATGGTGGCATGCACCTGTAGTCCCAGCTACTGAGGAGGCTGAGGCAGGAGAATCCTTTGAACCTGGGAGGTGGAGGTTGCAGTGAGCCGAGATTATGTCACTTCACTCCAGCCTGGGCAACAGAACAAGACTCTGTCTCAAAAAGCAAACAAACAAACAAACAACAAAAACCAGAGGAGACACAGACAAATTTGGGAAGACTCCAGGAATCATTTATTTAACAAAATTTATTTGGTATCAGCTGGGCGCAGTGGCTCACGCCTATAATCCCAACACTTTGGAGGCCAAGGTGGGCAGATCACTTGAGGACAGGAGTTCGAGACCAGCCTGACCAACAAGGTGATACCCCTATCTCTACTAAAATTACAAAAAAATTAGCCAGGCGTGGTGATGTGAGCCTGTAATCTTAGCTACTCAGGAGGCTGAGGCATGAGAATTGCTTGAACCAGGGAGGTAGAGGTTGCAGTGAGCTGAGATCGCGCCACTACACTCCAGTCTGTATGACAGAGTGAGACTCCACCTCAAAATAAAATAAAATAATTGAAAAAATTTATTTGGTATCTACAAAGCAATGGTTATAAATGATGCCATGATCTCATAGTACAATAAAAAACAAAAAGTCCAGTCCTTAAGAGGTTTAAAGATTAATTCATGTATTGATTAACTCATATATTTGACTTGCATACCAACTATAAGGAAGGTTCACAAAAAAAAGTTTCCTAATGATAAGGAAAGATCTTTCTCTTCCATTAGTGGAAACTGTCAGTTACTAATTTATTAGATGTTAGTGGCATTTTGATTCAATAATATAAGACCTTAATGAAAAAAATTTGGCACACCCCATTCCTTATGTAACAAAAGTATGAAGAACTGGGGGAGAGTTACTTTGAGCCAAAAAAAGGTTTAGGATGCGATAATAATGAGTTGAAACTGGAGGTTTCTTTTGGGCAGCAAGGGCAAATGAGTGGTCTGATTAGAGAAGCAGAGTCTGAAGAAAGTACATGGAGTCTACTTCTAGCCATCAAGAGATAGAAATTTAATTTTTTTAAAGGCGCCTCCCATTATTACCAATGCAATGTTTATCAGATAAGTTATATTTGCTAAGATGTAGAAAGTCTCTAGTCTCAAAACTAGACTTATGAATATGCTTCAAATAAGCAGAGGAATTCGCAAATAAAGAGGTAATCAAGAGGATAACTTTGAAGGTTTTAGCAAACCCATGCCAGCTATACCAGAGACAAAATCAGCAAGTTAGAAGATGGTCTGAAGTCATCTGAGAGGAAAGTACTTACTCAGTAAACAAGACCTGAGATAGCCAGAGTACTTTTAGAGAGCTGGGTAGAGACTATGAGGAAGGAATAGGGATGTTCTAGGGAATGAGGTAAAACTACATAGAAACTGAAGAATCACTGTCATCTGAACATGTGGGCAGATGTTTTATTTCCCACTCTTGCTGTTTGGATCTGACCTAGCCCAACAAAATGACAGGGCCTCGACTTGAGATATTATGAATCAATAAATTACGTCTTAAAACTGACTTAGCAGATATACCTTATTCCCCGATTATGTAGTTTTTATATCCATAGTATTTTCTCCAAAACAAAAAACATTTTGGTATTATCAAAGCTCACCTCCACTCACAACCCCAAATGTAATATATCCTTCAATTATATTGTAATTAAAGACTTGTTAGCTAAATTGCAATACACAGAAATGCATTGTATCACCTTACAGACAATAAGAAAACCCATACCATTTAATTCTGACAACTAAATTAAATTGGCTCCTACCACAAAACAAGATGAAACAGTAAAATTACAAGTAATTTGGTTTTTCACTCAGTATTCTTTGTACTTGAATTTTACTAATACATTATGTGTAAAAGATTTAGGAATAATAAAAGCTTTTTGTCTTACAATCCCAAGTGAGTTTTATTTGGGGCCAACAAATCAGGAAATGGGACTCGTAGGTGTTCTGTGACACACCTATTTTTTTTTTTGTTTTGAAACAGTCTTGCTCCGTCACCCTGGCTGGAGTGCAGTGGTGTGGATCTTAGCTCACTGCAACAACTTCTGCTTCCTGAGTTTCAATGATTATCCTGACTCAGCCTCCCGAGAAGATGGGATTACAGGTGCAAGCCACCATACTCGGCTAATTTTTGTATTTTTAGTAGAGACAGGGTTTCACCATGTTGCCCAGGCTGGTCTCGAACTCCTAACCTTAGGCAATTTGCCAGCCTTGGCCTCCCAAGTGCTGGGATTACAGGCATGAGCCAACATACTCAGCCGAAACACCTATCTAATGATCATTTTAATGTTAAAAAGCAGATCACTTATATAACACTGTTTTTATTATGAGGACAAAAAATTTCTTTAATAATTAAGTTTGTACTGAATATTTGAACAAAGTATTGGCTGGGATTCTTATGCACAAATAAGGTAAGCCTAGCATTTTATAAACTGTAGGAATGTAATACTGATTCTGAAACTCCTATATCTGGACGCCCATAAATTTAAACGTATGAGATGTGCAGAAAATGGAAAGCTCCAAATAAAGTTCTAAATAGAATCATAAGCCACTGTTTTCTCTGTATCCTTCTTAAATATAACTAACATTTATTGATTGCTGACTGTATGTCAAGCACTAGGTTAAGTATGTGCATCAACTTGTCAACTCTCTCAGGCTCACACCATTATGTCCATTTTACAGATGAGATCACTAGAGCACAGTTAATTAACTCACCCAAGGTCACACAGACCTTGTGGTAGAGTTGGGTTTGAATCTCAGACCAAGAATACAGTCTGAGTCCATATCCACATGCTTCACCATTCAGCTACACTGCATCCCTGTAACTGTGGTCATCCCTCAGAGTTCAGCAGCAGTTGCAGTTCCCTCACCATTCCCTGGTGATACCATCTACTACCATGGCTCCAAGTATTTACTCATTTGCATGACTCTACAACTATGAGTCTAATTCTTACGGCTTCCTATGTTTCACATCCATGGTTCAACTGTCTGCTAGATTTTTTCATTGGGCTATCCTTTAAGCATCTTGGTGCCAGCATGACCAAAATACAACCTATCTTCTTTTTCCATGCCTTTTGTGTTCCCTACTCTCACCAATCTCCCATCTGATCAACCTTTTAAAATTCTGCCTTACTATTCCAGCAATCATCCAAAGCTAGGCCTCTTGTGCCATAAAGCCAAGTTGTGAATGCAAAGGAAAAGTTCTTGAATTAAAAGTGCTACTCTGGTAAACACAGGAAAGATAAGAAAGCAAACAGCCTAATGCTGATATGGACAAGTTTGAGTGGTCTGGATAGAAGATCAAACCAGCCACAACATTCCCTTAAGCCAAAGCTGACTCCACAGCACAATCCTAACTCTCTTCAATTCTGTGAATGCTGAGAGAGGTCAGGAAATTGCAGAAGAAAAGTCTGCAGAGGTCAGTTCATGAGGCTTAAGGAACAAAACCATCCCCTTAAACATAAAAGTGCACAGAGAAGCAGCAAGTGCTATATAGAAGTTGTAACAAGTTATCAAGATCTAAGATAATTCATTAAGGTGGCTATAACAACAACTGATTTTTAATGTTGACAAAACAGCCTTTTTTTGGAAGAAGATGCCATCTAGGACTTTCATAGCCAGAGAGAAGACAATGCCCAGCTTAAGTTTCAAAGGGCAGGCTAACTCTCTTGTTAGGGGTTAATGTTAGCTGGTGATTTTATGTTGGAGGCTAATGCTCATTTTTCATTCCAAAAGTCATAGGGTCCTTAAGAATTATGCTAAATCTACTCTGCTTGTGCTCTACAAGTAGAACAATAAAGACTGAATTATGGCATATTTACAGTGTGGTTTACTAAATATTTTAAGCCCACTGTAGAGACTTACTGCTCAGAAAAAAAAGATTATTTGCAAAATATTACTGCTCATGGACAATGCACCTGGTTACCCAAGAGCTCTGATGGAGATGGACAAGGTGATTCACATTGTTTCCATGTCTGCTAACATCTATTCTGCAGCCCATGGATCATGGAGGTGCGATCTTGGCTCACTGCAACCTCTGCCTCCAGGGTTCAAATGATTCTCCTGCTTTGGCCTCCCAAATAGCTAGAACTACAGGTATGTGCCAACAAGCCTGTCTAATTGTTTTGTATTTTTAGTAGAGATGGGGTTTCATGGTGTTAGCCAGGATGGCCTTGATCTCCTGACCTTTGATCTCCTGATTCACCCACCTCGGGCGGCCTCCCAAAGTGCTAGGGTTACAGGTGTGAGCCACTGTACCCAGCCCATTTTGACTTCTAAGCAGAAAATGTATTCCTTTATTTAAGAAATGCATTTTGCAAGACTGTATCTGCCATAGGCAATGGTTCCTCTGATAGATCTGGACAAAGTAAACTGAAAATCTTTTGGAAAGGATTCACCATTCTACATGCCATTAAGGACATTTGTGATTCATGTAGGAGGTAAAAATACCAAGATTAAGAGTAGTTTGGAAGAAACTGATTCCAACCCTCATGGATGACTCTGAGGGTTCAAGACTTCAGTGGAGGAAGTCACTGCAGATACAGTGGAAATAGCAAGAGAACTAGAAGAACTAGAGTTAGAAGTGGAGCCTGAATATGGGACTGGATTGCTGCAATCACGTGATAAAACATTAACAGATGAGAAGTTGCTTCTTATGGATGAGAAAAGAAACTAGTGTCTTGGAATAGAATCTACTCCTGGTGAAGCTATTGTGAACACTGTTGAGATGACAACAAAGGATTCAGAATATTACATAAACTTAGTTGGTAAGCCGGTGTCAGGGTCTGGGAGGACTGACTGCAATTTTGAAAGAAGGTCTACTCTGGGTAAAATGCTACCAAACAGCCTCACATTGCTACAAGGAAATCTTTCATGAAAGGAGGAGTCAACTTATTTGAAATTTGAATATAAATGTTCTCACCCTAAGCAAACTTATCACAGCCCTATAGAAACGTTAAATATCAGCATTTCTTTCCATATTTTCTATCTTTCCTCCTCCCATCACCCTCCATTTTTTTCTCCATATAAAATAAAAACAACAACAACAACAACAAAAAAAAAACACTTATCTGGCTTTGAGATGTATGGCTAGAAAGTATATCTTAAAAAATTAAAATCCCAAAGGCAAGTTTTATTAGCATAGCGCTGCTGACAAACTAGACAGATAAGGCATGGTCACTGGAGGTTAAATAGCCTAGTCTTAAAGTCCTGCCATAGATAATGTAAATACACATTGATAATAGTAACACAATGCACATAGCAAAATGGAACCAAGTGAAAATACAGTGTACTGCCCCTATTCCCTCTTCCCTTTGTAGTACAACTCTTTTTTATTTGGGGGTAGGGAAGTGTATTTGGCTCAGAAGAAGGTTTTCAGTCTTTCTAGTTTGGGGTAGAGGGACCTTTAGAGGGGAGGGAGGCATCTAGACTTACAGGCACCTCTGAATCTTGTCTAGCTGGACATCTTTCTCAAGGTAAGGGGAAAATAATCAGACAACAGCAAGACCTGATGTTGCTAGCTGTGCCCAGATACACAAAAAAGTGTGTCAAGATGCTCTCACTGCAAGCATTTTGTTGCCCTATAATGATTCGTGGATTCCAAAGCATATATATACCTTTCCTCTAACTAGAACAACTGGCTTAACATGCTTCAGTAACATGTCTCCTAAAAAGCTATTTGTATGATAAAGGAAAAATGTTTTAAGCAGCACAATGAGATTAGAAAGGCATGTTCTCTCCAAGAATAAAAGCAATGACAAGTGAATAGTCTTTAAAAATAAAAAAAAAACAAACATTATATTAAACTAATGAGCCAGAAAAAAACACAATTCACAGAAGTCAATGAAATAAGGAACAAAAAAGATGAACATTAAGATATAGTAAAAGTCTGTTATTTTTTAAAGCATCTATTAAATATTATATATAAACTCATAACGTTCTCAAGTATACAACTTGAAGATTAAGGTCTTCAAGACAGAAGTAAGCTTAGTATGTACACAGTGAAAATATTTAGGTAACATATGGTATACTGCAGTAAAATTTAATATCTCACAAACGTTAAACAAAAATATCCCTATATATTAACTACTATAGAATCTGCTTGAGTGTAACCTCTCTTCAAAGTTCAACCATCGTAAGTTATTAATTAAAATCACATCTGTAGCGTAAATTTTATTTTTTTTACATAATCTAAAGGTTATAATAAACAGATTTATTTAATCTTCAAAATAATCATATGCTGATTTACTTATTAAAGGGTTGAACTAACCATATCTAATGAGATCATAAAAGTATGAGTGAAAATCTGCCTATTCTAAATCTCTCCAGAGAACATTAGCAACATCTCTAACAGGTATACTATTACATATTTGGAAGTTTTAAGGAAAGTAATCAGTAAATTGTCTGCAAAGTTCTTAATTATGTAGATCTGATATTGGCTGCCTTTCAAAAGTTATACTTATCACCATCTTTAAAAGAAATTCTTAAAAAGGGAGGAGGTGGGAGAGAGAAAAGACCAAAATAAATTAATTCTACAATATGTTAGTAGCACTGGTATTAAAAAAAAAAAAAAAAAAAAAGGAAAAAAGCTGGATAGACAGTAATACTACTGACTAAATGGAGTTCACAGTTACCTGTGGATTTCAGTTCCTAGACTATTAGTAAAAATCAAGTACAAGCTAAACTTTGTTACCAAGTTGTCATGTTCCTAGAAATTCTCAATTCTTAAAGGTAAGTCCTGAGAACCAACCTGGCTATCTCTTCTCGATGAGCAGTCCAGTCTCGGATGTAGTCTTCCTGCTCTTTAATCCGGTGCTTGAATGAAGAACTAGAAGGCATTGCTGATCCGCTCTGCAAGCGAGTGGTTTTCAGGGCTGGAGAAGTACGTAGACGGGTATGTTTAGGGGAATTACGGTTTGATCCAAATTCATCTTCTGAGGTGGAAGCATAATCAGTAGGAAAGCGCCTCCATCTTGAATTTACTAAATTAGTTTAATTATTAAAAAAAGAATTATTATGTTATCATTTAAAGGAGGTAAAATAAAAGTCATGACTTAAAAACACCATGAGAGGGTACACACAGCACAATTTTCGATAACTGACATACACATACCTCACAAAAACCATAAGTCTACTACTCCTTAAAGATAGAAACATTACACTTCGGTGAATTAAAAACAATGAATAATCAAAAACAATTCAAAGACCATGTTTTCCATAGTGTGGTGAATAAACATTCAGATGAAAAATTTCACTAATGATAAACAACTAAGCAAGCTCTATCCATTGATGTTTAACTGGAGTACTTTTCAATTGCAAATATTTCTCATTTGAGTGAAAATACAAGTTTTTCAAAAAAAAGAGACAGTAACAACATCAAAGACAACAAAAATAAAAACAAGGGAAAAGATTTCCTCATGCCACATGGACTTTCAACATGGAGATGGTAAAAACTCTCTTTTCCCAACATACAGATGTGCATAATTCCAGCTGTGGAAATTATGCTTTTATGGCAGAAAAAAAAAAACATTACCTCTGTCATTCAACATCCTGTTATGCTATGGTTGGAAAAAATCTTTTTACATGGTAAAAAACACAACAAAGCATCTTCAGTACAACTCTCTGCTGCTTTGACACTGAAAGCATATGGTGAAAATAGACAATGGCATAAAATCTACAAAAAGCGAAACTCTACAAGCTTTTGTCACAACCATTGACACTGAAGGCACAGGAGATACTGTGAAGTCACATTAAAGAAAGTGGTAATCACTTTCTTATTTACAGTTAGTAAAGACATTTAAAAATGATATTGCTGACACATTTAAAAAATCAAGACAAATTAATGCAGACACTTTACTACTGTTAATATGAGAATCAAACATACAAATAATTTGTGAAGCATAAATAGAGGTAAAAAAGAGAGATAACGGCTAATTCCTGGTAAACTTCACAAGGGTAGGAACCACGTCTGTTTAATTCAATAATATATACCTAGCACTTAGCAAAGTGTTGGCTAGCAAATGTTTAACAAATATTTTTGAAAAAAATGTAAGAATTCCTGGATATAAGCATTTACTTCTCCGAAACTGAGTGAAAAGCATTAAATCTTGTTCCTTAAAGTGATAAAACCTTAGTATCTTTTTCCTTTTTAACAGAAACTGACCCTAAGCTGCATAGATGAGTGAAATTCAGAATTCTTCCACCCTCCTCCACTCAAATTTTATATTTTTTATGTCTTTTCCTCCAAAAGCTACATTTCTACCAGGGCTAAGGCTGAGGTGGCTCTCAGATAAAACTGGCATACATTGCCACCAGAACTGGCTTAAGAAACAGAGAATCCTATAATGAGAAATATGCCATAAATGAGAGCCTGCTGATTTGTCCTACTGACACTCCTATTTGGAGATTCTGATGTTTGGAACTAGATTCATAGGCATGAGACAATGAACATATGCAGAAGTTTATGGCTCTCTGTAAAAGTGTATGCAAATGCATACACTAGGTAATTAGGCATAGATTTTTTTTTGAAGAGGAGCTTAAATATAACTTCTGATTTTAACATTGTAAAATAATTTATTAACATAGACAATACTTTTACTGTGGTGAAAATGTACTCATTTCTAGATATATAAAAACTTTCATGAGTTGAAGTGATTCTGAGACTTGAAACCAATTTTAGGAAAAGTTTAGGAACAACATTAAAGAGGTCTAGAAAAAACTTAGAAATATGGCAGACAAAATCAGAAGTAAACAAATCTGTACTTTTCAAAAAAGCATTTCATTAAATGCTAAATGTGTTTATTTTGCTATCTTACAATATAGTTCATAAGAAAAAAATCATTTGTTATATCAAATTTCCTGATTTTTTATTAGGAAACTATGGTCACCATACATAACGATTAGAAACTAGAAAGAAAAGCAATTAACAAAGCGCTTTAATAAATTGCAGAATATATGAAAATGTAAGTAGGCTAAAACCAAGACAGTTAATTCGGAGGTAATTTAGAAAGAATGGCATCAATCGCTGACATATTTCATGGCAGACTACATGAAAGAAGAATGAGAAATTGAGTACCAAGTGCTAAGAATATATGTTAAATGTCAGGTGACCACATATAAGTAGAGCCAGGCTAGAATTAACTTTTAATGATCTGAGCTTAGGCTCAAAACATAATTATATTTTGAGGAAAAAAAAAGTAAAAGAAAAACTTCTTTTACACAAACTTTCCATCTCTTGTCATAGGCTGGTCTACCTAGAAGTCTGTAAGAACAACAGTAAAGCTACTAACAATATCTTTTAAAGGCAATCAGGTGCCGGGCATGGTGGCTCACACCGTAATCCCAGCACTCTGGGAGGCTGAGGTGGGAGGATCACAACAAGGTCAGGACATTGGGATCATCCTGGCCAACATGGTGAAACCTGGTCTCTACTAAAAATACAAAAATCAGCTGCATCTCAAAAACGAAAACAACAACAAAAAAGCAATCAAAAGAATAAAGCATATTTTAAAAACTAAAAGGTAACATCTTTAGGTATGTTCTTTTAAAACTGAGGAGGAAACTGGATAAAATAATTAGCGTATAGCATAGAAGTAAAAATATGACTAAAATCGTTAAGTAATTAAGAGCTCCCTTTGCCAGTGGAAAACATATCATACATGGTGTGCTATGAAGAAAAGCTCCAGTTACCTCTGGACACACAGAGTCTGTGTAACAAAAGCAGCAGAGCTGAGACTGAGTGAAATGATGGCTACTGGTGGAGAAGGCACTGGGAAAGAGAGTTCAATGCTAGGGCCTCTAACCTGTTATTTTTCTCAAAGAATTTATTTCAAAACTTTTTGCTTTCTTAACATTTGCTTCCAAACTACAACAGCTTTCCTTTTTATTTTTTCTAAAGAAAATTCCCTATCACCTGTTAACACCAAAGAAACTTCAAGTTAAAATATTTAAAATTTCCCCCCAAATCTACTTATTTCATAGAATTATAGAACAGAATGACCTTTGACAAGAATCTAAATTCTTCCATTTACAGAGAAGAAATAGGCCCAGAGAGGTCTTAGCTTGCTAAAATCAAAGCATAAGCCAGATCTATGGACTTCCAGAGTTTAAAACTCATTCTTTGAAATTCCAAGTGTTACACAAATTCTACATTTTTGTTTCCAATAAGACGAATTTTTTTTTTTTTTTTTTTGGATACAGAGTCTCCCTCTGTCACCCAGGCTGGAGTGTAGTGGTGCCTTCTCGGCTCACTGCAACCTCTGCCTCCAGGGTTCAAGGAATTCTCCTGCCTTAGTCTCCCGAATAGCTGAGATTACAGGTGCCGCCACCATGCCCAACTAATTTTTGTATTTTTGGTAGAGATGGGGTTTCACCATGTTGGCCAGGCTGGTCTTGAACTCCCTGACCTCAAGTGATCTGCCCTCCTTGGCTTCCCAAAGTGCTAGGATTATAGGCGTGAGCCACCGTGTCCAGCCAAGTTTTAAAAAGACATCCTAAATTTCTCGTGTAATGATAGTTTTTCTGATTTCTATCTGTGTTGAAGAAAACTTTCTTTCTCTTGAATTTTATTTGGCTTAAGTACCAATTTATAAAAATAAATTTGATTGTATTAGTATATTATTAGGCTCATTTGATAGGCTGGTATTACTAAGGCATTTAATGATAGATCATTAAATCGAAATTCGTATTACAGGTGTTGAAAATGCCAATCTCTAAGAAACTTATTGGTTACTAAAGGTCTAGACAGCACGTATATTAAAATGAAAGTTCCAAGATGGGCTTAATTTATCTTGTAGCTAGAGCTACACTATTCATTACAAAATTTATTTTAATTGTAAAATGGGCAACATTCCCTCTTGTGTTGTAGTACTAACCTACTATATTCACTACAAAAACATACTATCATCCATGATGTCTAGAGAATTAAAAATGCAAAAAAAGAGTTGTATCATATTTCTGTGAGTGTTCCAATTTCTTTGTTGGCATTAAAACATACAACTACAGATTTTGCAAACACACTTCAGAAACCACACATTGCATCTTCATACTACATCAGATTATTTTAGTGGAAAATTACCACAAACATCTTTTGCATGTATATTTATAAGCATTCAGCAATAAGATCATTTGGGGAGAAAAACTGACAATGCTCTGTTTTGGCCTTTGACCTGGAGAAAGAGTTAATTTAAGCAATGCATGTCCAACATTTAATTTCTACTGTCTATAAATTTTGAAGATTAGAATTAAAAAGGGAAACCAAACAGTCTAAAAAACTCAAGGATATTAACAAATGTTTTTATTTTCTAAAATGTGCACTTAAAACATAATGAAAACCAAGTATTTTATTTTGGTAATTTAAGGTCTTTAAATTTAAATATATCTTGCTGAAATAAATCTGGATATTTCAGTTACAACTTGATACTAAAGAATCATTGAAGGAATTTTTTTTTGGGGGGGTGGGGAGGAATGAGTTAAACTCCTAGAAGCAAATTACATCAGAGAAACATAAAGAACTCTTCTCTTAATATTGCTAAATCTGAGATATCCAATCTTCTATTTTTATCACACACATTTCTTAAAAAAATTTTTTTTTTAATAGAGACAGGGTCTCACTGTGTCCCAGGCTGGAATGTAGTAGTGTGATCACAGCTCACTGCAGACTTGAACTTCTGGGCTCAAGCAATCCTCCAACTTTGGCCTCCCCTAAAATACTGGGATTACAGGCATAAAACACTGTGCTGGCCTTAAAGTATTTTAAAGACACAATCTAAAATACGAAATTTGCAATATTACAGAACTATTTTTACATATCCAATTGGGACAATATCACAGGTGCTAGGTTCATATTCTTTCCAAGGTCTTGAAAATTTATACTGTGCACAGCAACACTGATTAGCATGATTTAACATTCTTTTAAATCACGTTTCAAAAGATAAGATTTTTCTTTTCTTTTTCTATTCAAAATGTTATGATTATCTTAAACAGAAATGTCATAATATGAAAGGCACCTAAATTAGCAAAATCAAACAGGTATGTTTGTTTGTTTGACTACCTTCTCCATACAGCTATTATAGTATGTTCCCACTGAATGAAAGATCCTGGCCACTGTCCTAGATAAGATGTAATACTATGAGCATCTTGAGAGAATCTGAATATACAATCCTAGATTACAATGTGGCTTTAAGCTCATAAGGTGGAATAAAGAATATAAACTGGGTAAAACATCAGAACTGCAAAGATTTTAGTAAATGATATCAAACCTTTATAGTGCATATTGACCTTGCATATGCTCCTGATAATAATCCAGTAGATTCTGTCTTCTGGAAGCTTGCACACAAGTAAACACTAAACTATTTCTTAGAGCTAGAATAAATATGGTCGAAAAACAACAGGCTGGGCGTTACAAAATTCTCATTCTGCACTTGCCACAGCCATGTGCACAAGGCAGGTTATTTCTTCTCTTGGCCTCAGTTCTCTCAAGGGAATAACCTTCCTAACTCTAAAATTCCACGATTCTAATTATTTAATATACTGCTATGAAGTATGAAAAGACCGAAATCATATACCTCAATTTGTCCTAGGGAATTTCATACACAATTCAAGGTTCTTTTTGGACACAGAAAATTGAACATTTATCAAGTTCTATATTCAAAGCAGCAGAAATGAAATTTATCTTTATAATAGCATCTTGCAGTTGTTTCTTAGACTTGCTGAAGTAATCATATTTAGCCTGCATCTCAAGCCTTATCCTAAATATCGAAGAATAAAGCCACATCATGCATTAAGAGGTACTCCAAGCTACTTGGTAAGATATAAATTATGTTAAGACAGGAGAATACATACATATCTTAATGTACTTAAATAGAGATGAGGTGATAAAACAAGGAGTATAGCAGAAGAATTTCATCAGGAAATGCAGTATAGATGAAATGTGAATTGAAGAGGTAGAGCTATAAGCAACAACAGAATAAAAATCAACCAAATTATAGTAGTTATTTTTAAAATATTTGGCAATAAATTTGTGAACCACCAGCCAAAGCTTCAAGTGCAGAAATGAAGACTGAGGTAATGAGGAAAATGATGTCTATGTTTTATTGGAATCATGATTATATGTTATCTGGCTTCAGCCTACATCCATTCCCACCAGAGGCAGTGACCATCATTACCAAACCCACTGACCAGCAAAGAGAGACAGGTGAATGGAGTGGAGAAGAGCAGCAGTAAGAAGAGGAAGAAAGGTAAAAAAGTATCGTATGCAAAGTACCATTGCTTTTGGGTCTTGTAGGATACAGTGTGGTAGATGTAAACCAATCAAAAATAAAAAGATGAGATTTCATGTCAACCTCCCCTCCACTCTTAACTCAAGACTTAGGACTCACTTAGATGTTTGCTCACTGAAAATAATCACCCATCTTCAAGTCTGTTATAACAGATGCTCTCCCACTTTGGCCTTTTCAGCCACGCCCTCATATGAAGCTCATTATGAAGTAATGAGAGCATCTTACAGGATACAAACAAATATCCACCTCATCACTCTTTGGTCACACATGTATCTCAATAGCTTCAGCTCTGAATACGAAGTACAAATGCAAACAAATATAATAACAGCAGTTAAATTCTGGTGGAGAGTAAGTAGTTTTTGTAGTCATTATGTTCAATTACACCTAATTACTAGAGTTAAATGATATAGCAGCACTTTGTGAGATAATGCTCATAACCAGTAAAATTTCTACAGCTCGGTTTGGCTAGTATATGCTGAGTGATTCCCCATGAATCCATCTTCTTCCACTGAAATAAATTAAGGATTAGTTTTCACCTGCTCCAACCATAAACAGATTTACTTTAAAAAGTATAGGTAAAGGATGAGAGACATTTGAAAATAGGTAAGAAAGAAAAGAACAAAACATTGATTATTTCACTTAACTCTGAAAGGAATAATAAAGCATATACTGCTTTTCTTCAAGTTCTTAAGAGCACTGAATTGTGTGAGGATATTTAAAGGTTAAATACATGCTTTTAGAAGCACAATGTTAATTCCTATTATTTAAACCAGGTAATTCCAAATAATCTAATTTTGACACACAAATCCAAATACGTCACCAACTGGAAAATTAAAACTCCTGAATCAGCTCAATGAATTCCTAATTTTTGAAATCACTATTTTGCCCCAGGACTTTAATTGGAAGCGTATATATAACTTCTGACTTTTCCATTTACTATGCTAAATGAAATTATTTCATAGAAAAAAACCTCCTGTATATTATAACTTTTCTTTTGAATGAGTATCTTGGGAAGACAACCAGAAACTTAATTCTTTTAAAAAAGGTACCCCAAAATATACAACATGCTAATGCTATTAGAAATCTGGATCCAATTTACCTGAAGCAGAGCCATGAGTTGAGGTCATACTTTTGACCTTGGAGTCTGAGAGTCGAGAGATACTGTTAGCTCTAATTCTAGGAGAAAATTTATCTGATGGTACTAATCTGGCTCCGCTTCTAATGATGGCTTCTGCGGTCCTCGAAGAGGCACTACTTCTAGAAATTGTTGCTTCAGAGTCACTACGAGCTGACAGTGAGCCAAGTCGTGTTCTACGAGGCTGAGCCAGTAAGTCAATCCGAGAGATGTTGCGCCTTCCTGTGGGAGGTTTGGATGTAGAACTTGTCGTGGAGACTTCAGAAGCAACAGACGCTTTGTCAGCCTCAGCAAGTTCACTGTCTGAAGCTTCCCCAAGTCGTGCTCTGCGCAAGAGGGAAGTCCTGGTAGGTCGCGGCCTTGGAAGAGTGGTGGATTTACTGGATGAACCAGATACTACAGGAGAAGTCTTAGATTTCGTTACTTTACTTCCTTCCAGTTTGGAATGTACATGCTCATCAGCTGAGGTAAGTGGAGTCCGAGCATGAGGTTTACAAGAATAAGTTTCTTGATCAGATGACATAATATCAGAGATAGCTGAATGAGGTACACTGGAGGTTTGGTCATCATCTGTTAAGTCCACTGAAGGCTGTCTTATTCTCCCACTAGATTGAACAAATTTACGACCATCTGCTCTTGAACCCACATCTGTGGAACGACTTTTTGTTTTCTTTTCAATTTTTTCCCTAGCACCTGAAGATGATGCTTTTGTAACATCTTTGGAAGGAGAACCTGTGGAACACCTATCTTTATAGAGGCTAGTGAAACTCTTTCGCTTTTGGGTAGACTTTCTCTCAGTTTCTCCAGTAACCAGACTGATTGTACTAGCTGTATCTACATCAGATTCTGGTGAAATAGAATTGTCTCTATTATAACTGGGAGTATCTGGTCCTTCATCAGTTTTATTATCTTCACGTAGTTTAGCTTCTAGAAAAGCCATTACCGCTTCTGTGTCTTTTAGAATAAGGGTTGTGTCCATAGTAGAATCAGGATCCAAACACTCACTTCTTTCCCGCATTCTACTTGCAGATGCTAATGCTAAAGAAGGAGTAGACGTATTCTGTTTGTTTATATGGGGAATAAGTTCTATGGGTATGTTTGAGCTGGGCTTTTCTATAGTGAAGCTCCCTTGCCGCACTAATGACTTGGAGGATTCCTTCTTGTCTCCTCCCTTTGGAGTCTGAGTTTTCAGAATTTCCTCGGCTTTTCTTCTCTTGCTCTCACTTTGTGTCATTCTTTCTCCTTTGCTTGTAGAATGTCCTGAAATTTTTTCTGGAGGTTGTGATTCTTGTTTAAAAGATTCTTCCCTACATTTATCTGTCTGACCTGAAACAGTTTTGGAAGACAATTTAGTAGGTGTCCACTGAGCCTCCTCCCTTTGTTCTTGCTGTTGAAGTTTTGCTAATGTTTGCTTTACCAAAGAAGCTTCCTTATCAGTTTCATTTTTCTCCTTTCCAGGAGCAGAGCTACCCAAGTGAAGTAGGGTTTTATTATCTCCACCAGTTTTGAGAGTCTCTCCATTTACTGCCCTGATCATTTTACTCAAAGGTCTGTCAGTATCTTGTTTATCTTTCTGGTATACCTGTATAGGTGTTTCTTTCTCCTGAAGTTCTGTGTCCTGTTTTTCTCCTATCTCTGACCTCTGTGTTATAACCTTTGCTCTGGGGCTCTCAAGACACTTTTCTTCATTTGGAAGCTGGGGAAGAGTTCGTCTCCTTCTCTCTCCCTGGCTAGCCAAGGAAGTTGCAGAGCCAGTACTTCTCACTGTCATGCCAGACTCACTGATCTCTGTCTCTATAAAATAAAAAACACAAAGAAGCAACTAATTAAGACAAAAAATAAAAATAAAAGGAGCAGGAGTATCATACAGTTGTCTGTCAGTGTCTAAAAAGCCTGGTTCCAGACACCTTCTTCTCCCAGGACACCAAATTCCAAGGATGCTTGAGTACCCTATAGAAAGTGGTGCAGTATTTGTATATAACCTACTCACACCCTCTCATATACTTTAAACCATGTCTAGATTACTTATAATACCTAATACAAAGTAAAAAACTATGTAAATGGTTGTTATACTGTATTGCTTAGTGAATAAGCAAAAAAAAAAAAAAAAAGTCTGTACACGTTCAGTAGAGATGCAATCACTCCTTTTTCCCCTCTCAAATATTTTCAATCCTCAGTTGAATTCACAGATGCAAAACCCACCATTACAAAACCTATGCATACAGAGGGCCTGCAATCTTACTTTAGACTTTGAGATGAAAGTTAAAAATGACTTAAGTATGAAAAACAAATGAGCCAACATTGTGACTATGTAGTTTAAAAAGTAAATACAATTTCAAGCTGCACAAATAAGCAATTCCTAGAGGAGTCAGGAAGGAAAATTGCATGAGATAAAAGTAAGAGTCATCTGATCTTTCATATATTTTCTATTTATTAATTGACAAAATTATACATATTTGTGGCATACAACATGATGTTTTGATAGATGTATGCCATTATGCAATGGCTAAGTCAAGCTAATTAACGTATCTATCACGTCACATACTTATCTTTTTTGTGGTGAGAACATTTAAGATCTACTTTCAGCTATTTCAAATATACAATGCATTGCTATTAACTATAGTCATAATAGTATATAAAGGTCATTCTGATCTTAAGTCTAAATATACTGCTGTTCTTTCCTCTTAATGCATTTTATAGAAGGAAAGTTCACTGCGTTCGTTCTCATTTTTCTAACTTCCCATCCTTGAGGTTCGCTCAAAAAATCAGAATCTAACGATTACAGATTTATACAGAGAATGTCTAATAAACATTGTTTATTTTCTATATTTTCAATTACATAGTAGAGAAGAACAACATACCTAGTTTTTAAAAAGCATTAGTATCTACTTGAAAGAATGACAGTTTTGGATTTCTTAAGTAAAATTATAAAAATACAGAACTTTAACAAGATTTTTAAAAAAATCTATAGCTGATTAAAAGAATTTTTAAAATTATAAAATAGCAGACTTTTCATAGTTAGAACATGGCAAACTTTTATAAATTGAGGGATTTTAAAATTATAGTCTTCTGGCTATTAAGCCCACATATGGAAATACACAATCTCTTTCAAGTTTTTGTCAAGTAAGAATGATGTAGCTTTTCTGGTACAATGCTATGTAGCTTCCTCAAATACTTCTAATACTTACAAAATTCTTAAAACAGATTTTTGGGGTGCCACATGCCTGAGACAAAACAAATTTCCATTTTCAACAAGAACAAAATTAAGAAAACAGATAAAAGCCAGCTACAAAATCTCATTGAGGGTCTTTTTGATTTTAACTATAAATGAGTATTTATTTTTCAACTTGGGTAAGTTTTATAATTTTTTATTGTAAGTTGACAATTTATAATTGTAGATGTTTATGGTGTTCCAAATGATGACCATAAGTACAATGTGAAATGATTAAATCAAGCTAGTTAGCATATTCACCACCTCAAACAGTTAACATTTTTTGTAGCAGAACATCTAAAATTTACTCTTAGCAATTTTGAAATGTACAATACTATATTATTAACTATATTCACCATGCTGTGCAATAGACCTCAGGGGAAAAAAAAAAAGCTTCTTCCTCCTAACTCAGATTTTGTACCTTTTGACCATCATCTCCTCATCCCCTTTTCAGGGGCTTATTTTAATTAGGAAACTAACGAACAAATAATGAAATCCTTGGAGGCATATGATTTCATTTTGTGTAAAAAGCCTTTATATTTCTGTTCATGGAAATATAAAAGGTAATAAAAATCATACTACATAGATTTGTAAGATTATTCCTTTACATTAAACGTATGACATAAAGTAGGCACTCAATATCTGTTTTATTTATAAATAAAATTGTTTAGACCTATCTTCATCTTATTTTTAACTTTTAATTTATATGTATGAAATACATATATGCTTCATCTATATAAGTAATATACATACACACATATATATGCTTCATTTACAAATTATTTCCTTATCTTCAGTTAAGATTATACTTTAATGATAGCTGTATTGGTCAAAATCTTATCTTAAGATACCAGTATATCAGAAAGAGTAGGAAGAATTTTCATTTAAAAGTAAAAACACAATATTTAAAAATCACTCTTATTTTCAACAGTAGAAATTTACAACTAAAAGGAAAAGTGCCTTGGAATGAACTATTCAATCCAAGCTGATGTCTGTCCATCTGTCTGTCCTTAGGAAGTCCTGACTTATGAAGTCCACAAAGTCTCTTTAAAAAAGTTTTATCACTTTGAATTTTTCTCCTGCTTAAAATCCCTCAAAATATAAAATGTCTAATAAAAACCAGCTTTTTATTTACAAAAAAATTCATATATCAGCATGAGAATATGTGAATATGTTTATTAAGGTTTAACTTATTTTGTACTATATAGATTTGGCTTGTCTTTTATAATAACAACTGATATATGATTCACAAAAAAGCAAAGAAGGAAAGAGTAAGAGACAAAGAGAGAGAAATGGAGGAGAAGAAAAAAGGGAGAAAGAATGAAAGGGGGAAAGAGAAAGAATACCATTCTCTAAAGGAAGAGGTGCAGAAAAATCCATTATCCTTTCTTCTTGATCATGCCTTGTATGATTAGCAGCCAAACTAGCCCACTGTGAGACCCAACGTTTGCTTCCCGATGAAGATGTGCCTTCCTAAAGGAGGAGAAAAAGAAGAAAATAATGCAGCCTGGTCATATTGGAGTCTCATGAAAGAGAACTTCATTTAGTCACATTAACTTATCATACGAACCCATAAATAAACCTCACCTTGCTATATCAATGATTAAATTTTCTCTTACATAAAATAAAAATTCTCTAGAAAATAAAGATTTTATCTGAAAAAAAAAAACAAAAAAACAAAAAAATTAAGTCACTAAAAATGACATCTGTCAATGAAAATCCAAGACAAGCCAAGGCTTCATATGAAAACCGTAACGACAAGCAGGGAGTGGAAAGCTATGACAAAAACTTTATTTTGAACTAGTCAAAACAAATATTTTATTAAAAGTGTCAGATTTGGGCTGGGTGCAGTGGCTCATGCCTTAATTCCAGCACTTTGGGAGGCCGAGGTGGGTGGATCACAAGGTCAATTTTAACATTAATAAACAAACACATGGGTCTATTTACCTGTATGTAAAAAAAAATCTTATTTATACTTCATACAAATGTAACACTTTATTTATATTTATTTATACCTTTAGATTTTTTTCTATTTGTATTTTATATTAATTTGTATTTGTATATTACAAATTAGCTCATTCCTGAGAGACAGTATAGCATAATGAGTCAGAGAATGAAAGCTTCCGTTGAATATTAGCTCTTATTATCTGAATAAATAATAATACTTCTTAGATTTTTTTTTTACATTTCTTTTTGACACATCAATGTCGCATGAATTTATAGTATCCTTTCTGATAAAGGTAAAAAACATTTGTTAAGTACATAAATATCAGGCAAGTACTATGCTGGATGCTTTACATACTTCATAAAATTCTCTATAAATAGATTTTATCAAAAATGCCATTTGTGTAGATGAGAAAACAGAAGATAAGAGAAGTGACTGATTCAAAAGCTCTGAGCTAAAAATGGCAGCTGAGTGAGGCCTTTCTAGCTCTACTATACATACTGACTCTGTAACTATCTTAACCAAGCATTCCTTAATTAATTTCATATTATTCTAATTATATCCTGGGCTGTACTGTATTTACATTTACTGTGGTATATAAATTGTATCTATCAGAAGTACCCAGGTACATGTTTCTTGGTATGATATACAGGAAATGTATACTTCCAAGAAAGTATAAGCAGCATATGTTTCTTGTCTTATCTCACAATGCCAATCAGAACCATGAGCACATAGCTCATTAACTGCTTATTGAAAGGTAATATTTTCCTCATGACAAAAGAATATTTTTAAAACCTAATAAAAACTAAAGTTGAATTACTGCAAAATTGCTTTAGGCTTTCATTAGAAAATAAATTTGTAACAAGTTAGCTTTTAGAAGCATTTTACAAGGAGATACACTGATTGCTTAAAATAATGTCATTTACAGATGATACAAATTCAGGCCAGGTGTAGTGGCTCACTCCTGTAATCCCAGCACTTTGGGAGGCTGAGGCAGGTGGGTCACATGAGGTCAGGAGTTCGACACCAGCCTGGCTAACATGGCAAAACTCCGTCTCTATTGAAAATAAAAAATTAGCTGGGCATGGTGCTGCATGCCTGTAATCCCAGGTGCTGCATGCCTGTAATGCCAGCTACTTGGGAGGCTGAGGCAGGAGAATCACTTGATTCAGGAGGCAGAGGTTGTAGTGAGCTGAGATTGTGCCACTGCACTCCAGCCTGAGCAACAAAGCGAAACTCCATCTCAGCAGGGGTCGGGGAGGGGAGATAATTTATACTTTATGCGTACAAATAGGTACACAGAAGAGATGTATACCTCTGAGTGGTGAAATCCAGATGTAGTCAGTGGTTTTCTTTCTTCCATTACTGCAGCAGCAGAACTGAGAGCCCAATCTTTTATCAGATCTTTATGTTTTTCATTGATAACAGGCCTATTATAATCCTGATTGTCATCTACTCCAAACACCTACAGGGAAAAATTATTTTATAAATGAAAGTGAAAAGTCTGAGCATAAGATAAAATGTAATTAACGTCAGAGGCAAAAAAAAAAAAAAATATTGAATTATTTTTAATAGTTAATTTCAAAACTAAGGAAAACTTGAATGACAGTAACAGCCAATTATGATAGCTGGAAAGGAAAGCAGGAAGTCACAGCTTATGTGAACGTAACTATCCTTTTTTTAACATTTAGCAAATGTCTTGTTTGATTAAAAAATATAAATATTCAAAACATATTTTATTTGTTAAAAGATTTAACAGGCTGGGTACTGCGGCACACACCTATAATCCCAGCACTTTGGTAGGCCGAGGCCGAGGCAGGCAGATCACTTGAGGTCAGGAGTTTCAGACCAGCCTGGTCAACATGGTGAAACCTTGTCTCTACTAAAAATACAAAAATTAGCTGAGCGTGGTGCTGTGCACCTGCAGTCCCAGCTACTTGGAAGGCTGAGGCAAGGAAATAGCTTGAACCCAGGAGGTGGGTTACAGTGAGCTGAGATTGCGTCACTGAACTCCAGCCTGGGCAAACACTGTGAGACCCTGTTTCAAAAAAAAAAAAGGATTTAGTAACGTTAAACACTAAAATAATGCAAAGAGTTACAAAAAAAAAATAGTATCTCTTCAGTTTTTCAGCTTGTTTCTTTGCTCTATTATTTTTGTGATACCTGTTGAAAAACTCTAAACATGTGGCTCATTTTATCTGTTCCTTCCCAAGCAAATGTTTAACATCATATATCTGTGTTAAATTCATACATATAATTTTCTAAGATGCCATTTTATTGTATAATTGTGACACATTGGATAGCATAATTCTCAAACTGTATTTGCCTAACAACCACTTAAAAATCTTTGTTCGAAATACAAGCTCCAGGCCTATTCAGTTAGATTAACTGTTTCAAAAAGCAAGTTGTCAATGTTCAACACTTTTGAAAAGTTCTAAATACAAAGACAAAAACAATCGTGTGCTTGTTTTTTTTAATGGGCAGGACCCGAGTTTTACTCATTTACTGGCAAATAACAGGCCCTGGATGTTGCAGAATAGATTGGAAAAGGTTCAGGTGTATAAATTTTAACATTCTATTCTGCTATTAAGTCTCTACTTTGTTCCCAATTTTTATTCTTTATAGTTATTGTTTGTGGCTCTGATTATTACAATCTAGAAAAATATTATGTCTTTGAAAGAGCAATTTGCAGATATGATCTTTAGGATATAACCAGAAAGCCTTCATTTACTATGAGGGAAAACTACCTCAGGCTAAACTGTTTTCTAGATACTAAGTTTTAATAGTCTTATAGTACAGCTATATGATAAGTTCTAATGTTCACATTTAGTGAAAGATTTCACTTTCTCATTCACTAAAACTTGAAAATTTTACCACCAGATGGCCTTATTACTTAATACTTAATTCTAACATTATAGTTGTCAAGAATTCTGATTTAATTTTCTCTCGAACTCCACAATATTTAAATTATCTTTGCTTCAAGGGCAAATTATATATTGTTAATTTAAAATCAAGTGTGAATTTTAAAACATGGAAGCACAGTGTACAGAAGTGAAAAAACAAAAACTGCTTCATTTTACTTAACATTAAAGTTTAACAGCAGTGAAAAAACCAGAGTATTTCCAGTGTCCTCTACCTTTAACCCCCATTTGTAAAGAAAGCAAATTATAGCTATTCAAGTTATTGTGTCCATCTTTAAAAAAATTAATCATTCCTAACTCAAGTCATTAAACTCTAATGTTACTGAAGTTTATCCCCTTATTTTATAATTACTAAGGAAAATCTAACTCAAGTTTGAAAGTAAAAATAACCACATGAACTTGCATTTTTGCATCTCTTTGACATGTAATTTAGATATTACCTTAAGTGATTTTCTGATTTATTAATATTTAATTCTTATCCACATTAAAAACTTGATTTCCTCAAACATCTAAGCACGAGCAGTTTCAAATAAAATATCATGAACCTCTCTAAATCACTTCTGACCCCACTTTGAAATGACAACAAAAAACACATGAAGAATTAATCCTGGGAGGAAAGGGAGCTGAAGTTAGACAAAAAATACTTGGATGACGTTCGACAGATTCCTTTTAAAGCATTAGAGACAGCTATACATACATTATTAAGTAAATAACAATGATTTCTTCTCCAAACAAGTGGTAGGGCCTGACCTATTACAGTATGGAAAGAGAATCCTTCCAAATTCATATCCATTTTGAGAGCGTTTTGAAAAATTAATGACAGCAATGACTACCAGTCCAGATTGAAATCCATATCTACTCGTTTCTATGTCAAAGTAGAAAAACATCCAATTGCGACAACTTTTGTATGAAAATGAAAATATAAAGTTTATACTGTCTATATACTTAAAGTTAGTGTACTTTTCACACTTCTAAAAGGCACCTACAATCTGACAGAAGAGCTAATAATTGTACAGAACTTGAGAGCTCCTCAAAATCAAGACCAAGTATGCTAGGTTTTTTCACCTTTCATTCTGGATTCTATTCCTAGGGGATTTCACCTAGAAACATCCAAGGCTTCACTTCAGTTACTAACTATAGTTGGTTGCTCACCAGTCACCCCACCTACTGGAAGGCTCAAAGGTATTTCAAATGTGAGCTCTAGGCTCACAATTCTCTTCCCTTCCTCACACTAATCTGCTCTCCATCAAAATCCCAAACATCAGATAGTACAAAAGCCAGGTCTCTCATTCAGTGAGGGACTTCTGTAGGCTAGAAGTCCACAGTGGGGAAGGAGATGAGATACCTAATTTTTATACTTCCTCTCTAATAGAAGCTTGCATCCCAAGTTCTCCAGTCAGTTTCTAATTCTTCCAGAGTAGGGACAAAGGAAGGTGAAATAGGACAGGAATAGAAAACGTCTTTGTGAACTTGCACTTGCACGCAGAGCTGTCTGGGCCCGGCAGATGTTTAAAGACAACTCATTTGTATTGGGGGCAGGAAGTGGCTTTCACATGTTCTCTCCTACAGTTCCTTTTAACCAAGTAGATACATCTCTATTTGTGGAGTGGGCCGTGACCCCTCCCTTGTTATCTCTAGGCTTGAGGTAAGAAGCAGTACCTCCCTCCCTACCCCACTCCAACAATCATGAAACAATCTTTTCTTCTGAATACATTCGGATGATTTTTGGTATTTCACTCTGGGATTTCACATTCAAAGCTCAGTGGCTACTGTAAACAATTTTAACAACCTGTTACTGGGGAATGGCACTTACTAACCACAGGCTACTTGTCTAGCCACTATAGGGGATTAAAAAAATTTGTTTGCTTTTGAGGTTAGGTCTCATAAAGGATCTTAAAAAAAGAAGAGAATGTCACCTAAAAGAACCATGCGGGACTGTTCTCTAGTTACAACCAAATATCCATAAGAAACAAACTCTATTTTTAAATTTTAGTTTTAAGAGACTAAACATTCTCCAGATAATGAAGTAGTACAATACAAACCAAACCTATGAAAAGTTTGACTCTGACTTTTTTCACTAGCATATTATGATCATAGTCATTATTATTTGAAAGCTCAGTCTATGCTAAGAAAGTCCACAGTGTCCAATTCTGAAAGCAGAATGGTGAAGATGAAGGATACAAGGTCAACTTTTGTGGGGATAAACATCCCATCTATTGAATGTTTGTAGAGAGGTCAAAATTTATATTTAGTAACATCAGATACAGGAAAGCCTTCTGATTGTGACAGAAAGTAGAGACCATTGTGAAGGAAGAGAAGGGCCATGGGGTAAGATGTAGGCATAAAAGTATAATAATGCAATGTAGAGCAAAATGATAATCCAATAGCAATACGCTAAATTTATTAGTTTAAAAAATATCCGAATCAGTTGGAAATCAGAATTCATCTTCCCACAGAAATGAGAAATATAATGGCAGATTAAATACCTAACTTCTGTAATCTTAAAGTAACTGAAAAATAGTATTGTATATCAATCACATCAAGGTGGCCAAGTAAAAATGTACTTAAGTTTCAACCTCAGATAACCAGAACATCTCTCTCCTCAATGAGCAAAGACTTCTTGGGTAAGGAGAGCTGGGTCTCTGTTAGATCAAATCAATAGCAGAGATTCCCATGGCCCACGAAAATAATTTGACACAAAATTACTTTAAGAATTATGCAGAATTCTAGCCACTAGTGTCAAGGAACTAAATCAGGATGATTTAAGAGCAGAATTTATTTTTGTAATTTTCCATGAAAACCTAATTTTACTTTTAAAAAGAAAAATCCCTTAAAATTCAACGGAATAAATTATTCTGAATATTTAGCACTGCCATTTTTATCACATATTTGTAATCAACTTTTAAAATTCAGACAAAATTATTAGAAGAGCTCAGAAAGGGGGTTAGGGGAGACATTTTATAAGATATCCTGTTACACAAATAAATAAATGTACATGCACATTCATAGCAGTGTTATTCACAACAGCCAAAAGAACAAACAACACAAATATCCATCTGTGGATGGTTTACACACACAATGAGGTATTTAATCAGCCATGCAAAGGAATGAAGTACTGAAAGATGTTACAACAGGGATGAACCTTGAAAACATTATTTCAAGTGAAAGTAGCTGGTCACAAAAGGCCACATATAGTATGATTCCATTTCTATAAAATGTCCAGAATAAGCAAATCCATAGAGAGAAAAAGCAGATTAGTGGCTGTCAAGAGGCTCAGAGGAAGGAATGGGTAATGGCTGCTTAATAGATCTGAGATGTTGTTTTGGAGTGTTGGAAATGCCCTGAAATTAAGATAGAGCTGACGGTGGCACAACATCGTGAATGTACTAAAAGCTACTGAACTATACATTTTAAGTGGCTAAAAGAGTCAATTTTATATTACGTGAATTTTACCTCATACTTTCTTTAAATGGGACTCTTCTTCCTTTGCTCCTCTTTCTGGGTGAAAACATGCTCTTAAATCTTTGTCTTCCCTCTTAATCTACCCCTTGTGTCCTTGATTCTCCCCATTCCTTACAAATCTTACATCCATAGTCTCTTCCCTTCCATTACTTCCTACATCTTTCTCTATTCATTCTTTCATATCTCCAAATTACACTTAGATCTCATCTAATGCCTCTTTAATTAAAATGTCCAATTTCTCTCCTCCTTATGATCCATTTCCTTGTCATGCATTCCCTCTTATAGACCCTATAATCTGGCTATTCATCAATAATCATATTCCCCTTTCCTTGCAAAGCAGATTTTCGAGCTGGAAGCTGTCAGGTAGGTATTGCTAGGAACTCAAAGGTAAGTCTAGTCTATTTAACAAGGCATCTCTCCTGAAATTTATACATTTCTTTTTCTTCTGAGACTATCTATCTTTGCAGCTTTCATGCTTAATATTACAAAGCTAAGCTTATGATACATACAAGGTTTTAAACTACATATTTTAACAAGTTATTTTGGAATCAAGATATAAACTAGTTTCAGCACACAAAAATGTAGAAAAATTTCTTTGTCGGGGCCTGGCTGGATTTCATCCATCTATACATTTATTGAAATAAATTAGCCAATATACAATGAATCATATACAAATACTAACAAATGAAAAAGTATGTCACAAATTTTCCTAATTCATTCATTCAAAAGATATTTATTGAGTATCTATTACATGCCAGGCACTGTTCCAGACACAAGGGATACAGATGTGAACAAGACAAGTAACATCATCTTAGAGTGGACAAACAGAAAGTAAACCAGATGTAAGTGAGTTCTATAAAGAAAACAGAACATGGTAATCTGATGGAGAGATACAAGAAGTGAATGAAGGAGCTACTTTAAACAGAGTGGTCAGTAAATGCCACTTCAAAGTGAATTATGAGACGAATAAGAGTTTCCCTTACAAGGCAAAAAGTTACAGAGATGGACGTTGGTGATGGCTGCACATCATAAACGTATTTAATATCACTAAACTCTGCACTTAAAAACTGCTAAGAAAATTTTGTTATATATATTTCATGTTATATTTTATGTTAAATTTTACATTATATATATATTTTATGTTAAATAAAATTTTATGTTATATATATTTTCCACAATTAAAAATATGGAAGGAATAAACAAAATGAATTTTGAGAAGCTAGGCACGCCAAAAACAAAAGGAGGAGCATATTAGATTGAGGGCACAGTAAGTGGAAAGTTCTTAAAAGGGGAAAAGAAAGAGAATTTCTTACGACAATAGAGAAAGGAAAATGAGGGCAAACATACTATGTTAGGCTTCTGACTGAGTAAAAGGTGAGGGTTCCCTCATGAAGCTTTGGAAATTAACATAGCAGGACAGGGTTTCTTATACCTAGGAAGGAGACAGCAGATGTCAAGAAAGGTTGAGGTGAACTGATCAGAGAAACCGAAAGTAAAACTCTCCTGGTAGAAATTAAAAAAAAATATATAAATATATATATATAGAAAAAATTGCTCAGTCAAAAATAAAAATACTGACTCTCTTATCAAAGTCTTCTCCTACTGTCCAATGCTCTTATTTGATCTCCTACTTGAGTTCCCATGCACATCTAATTTTATATTTGAGTGGGCTTTGGATAGACTGCCTTCCTCTGAGTTCTATGTAGCAATGTCTACACAGATTTTGATTCTGGTTTATCATTGTTTCCTTGGCTCTTACTTAAATCTTAAATCTTGCTGTGACTTTCAGGGTTTGGAATATTTCCCCAGGATCCAGGTTCTCAGCTCTGACTTCCCTGAGCTGTTTGACTCACTGCTGTAAATGTTCTTCATCCCGTGTTTCTAGTTTTGTTATACGTCTCCTGGCTCTAGATTCTTCCCTACCAACTGTTGTCTATAGAATCAGCAGTGACCAGGCTCTATGAGGGAAGAAAATACGCTAATCAGAGGCCTTTGTGGGGAGATATATTGACACAATGAACAAGAATCAAAACTTAGGACAAGAAAAGTTATCTGGTATAGTTGGTCTAAGATATGAACTTTATGAGGAGAAATATTTCTTTTAAAAAGATGACTCCTCAAGCCCTCCACAATGATCAATATTTTTTATTGTTCCTTTAATGTTTAGCTTTCTGTTCTTATCACAAGTTTCTCCTATTTGCCTTAGGAGGCTAGGAAGTAACCCTGATAAGGTCTTCCTCTTGCCTCAGTGGTTATCTCTTTTGATGGAAGAGTGGAGAGAAGAAACTGGTACTGTGACAAAACAGTGGTTATAAGAGAGACCAAGGGAGAGAGGACTGGGAGAGATTATCACTGTCATGAAAGATAAATGCCTTCGGTAGTCAATAGCACTTTCTTATAGTGTATTTCCATGTAAATTTAGATGTAAAACTTAAGAGGTCTTTATAAATATCAGGTATTTGCCAAGTAGCTGGGATTACAGGCACCCACCACCATGCGTGGCTATTTTTTTTGTGTTTTTGGTAGAGACGGGATTTCACCATCTTAGCCACACTGGTCTTGAACTCCTGACCTCGTGAGCCACCCACCTCAGCCTCCCAAAGTGCTGGGATTACAGGCGTGAGCCACCACACCCAGCCGGGTAGCTCAATATCTTTTATTGAATACCAGCACAGAAAAATCAGGATATAGCAGTTTAACTTGGTCATCTCTTTAAAGAAATCCCATTTTAATATTATGCACTTTTCCCAAGATAAGATGCAAATGACATGGTTTGCTCATCTTCTTTATACCAAGCATTACAGTGTATTTTGGAGAAAAACTGAAAAGGCATTCTGTGCTCATCATAGTTAACATCAGTGTATCATGTGAGACTGCTGCTTACTGGCTTCTCTTACCTCTGCTTTTGATTCCAAGATGCTACATATTCTTAAGTTTCCTTTGTTTGCTCTTCTCCTTTGTCCAACAATGCTGGTGTTGCTGAGATTTTCATACTTTATTTCCTCTCACCCTATACATTTTCTCTGGTTGATCTCATCTCTTATTTTGTATTCAATTATTGCTATGGTTTGGATGTGGTTTGTCCCTGCCAAAACTCATGTAGAAGTTTAACTGCCAGTGGAATAGCGTTGGGAGGGGAGGCCTAGTGGGAGGTGTTTGGGTCAAAAAGGCAGATCTCACACGAATACATGAATGCTGTCTTGTGAGTTCTTGTTTTCATGGGAATGGATTAGCCCCCTTTATCATAGACTGTTATAAAGTGGGGCTGCCCCTCTTGTTTTGCCTTTTTGCATATGTCCACTTCCCCTATGACTTTCTCTACCATGTTCTGACCCAGCATGTAGCCCTTAACATAAGCCAGGCATATGCAGACCTATGCTCTTCAATTTCCCGGCCTGCAGAACTGTGAGCTAAATAAAGCTCTTTTCTTTATAAACTACCCAGTCTCAGATATAACAACACAAAACATACTAAGATGGCTACTCTCTATCGTCTAGTAATTCCCAGATTTGTATTTTTAGCCCAGACCTCTTACCTAAGACCTACACATTAACTGACTGACTGCTGGACATGACAGCAGGTTTTAAACCGCCCTCTGTGCTTCTGGCATTTCGACTGTTCAATCCATACTTCACACTTCTGACAATGACTTGACCATGTCATTGTTCTACTTAAATGCTGTCAATAATTCCCCACTGCCTTCAGCATTACACCTAAAGTTCTTAGTATGATATGCAAAGAACTTCAATACTGAGTCCAATCTCATCTCTTCAAAAGTAACTGTGGTCCTCTAAGCAAGTCATGTGTGCTCCTGTACTTTTGAATAGGATGTTCCATATTATCGGAAAACTCTACCTAGCATGCCTGTTATGGGATTAATTACATGTTTCACGACTAGCTCAGCTGGCAATATTAAGGACATTTTATATGCTGGTACTAGGTTCCTACAGTCATGAAGTTTACATTTGTTTGTATCTCTCTCCAATGGGAGTGGGGAGGCAATTGAATAAACAGTGAACTAGTGAAGTGGCAATAAAGCTTATGATTATAATGAAACAAATTGATGACAGTGACTACTCTTTTTCTAACTGGATGACTAAAGATTTCTCTGAGGAAGGAATGTCCTCTGAGGAAGACCTGAGATCTCCTCTTGGAAGCTACTGGTAACTTTCCTCCAAAAACTTTATTTTTAAAGTCTTGGTTTTCATCTGTGTATTTCTATTCCAGTACACAGTTATTTCTTGAGAGAAAGAACTCAGTCTGTTCATTATGAATCACCCTCTTCTAAACACAAAGACTGGCACACTGTTAATGCTGAATTAAAGTTGCTAAATAAATGAATCAATGAAATAGAACACCTCTCAAATGATGAAGTGAAAAACAGTTAGACCACATGAACGTTTCCAGGACCAAAGAACATTTAAATTCAGACAAGTAACAGCTGATGGCCCCAAGTTCCATCCCATACACCCAAACTTCAAAATGGAGAAATTAGATGACAACACTCAGCCAAGCAACTTGATATGATGTCTGTAACTATTCTTATCCTCCAAAAATGCTTTTTATGCCTTCCTTCTGGCTGTTGGTCTTTGTTTTCTTCACACCCACAGGTTACTTCACCTTACTCAGACATATGATTCCTGGTTCCATGCTTTTGTTTCCCCAGAGCCGGACCTGAATGAGCCAAAATTTGGCTTTAAGCTTTATTTGGGTTCAAGCTAATGGAATCTCAGCTCTTTTCCTTTGGCAGTCACAAGATAATGTAGTGAGCCTTGTTCTTCCCAGCAATATGGTCTCAGCTTCATTTTCTGGTTTATACAAACTAAGAATGACTTTGAATTATGTACCTAGTCACATACTACCATTATTCCTTTAAATGACTCCTGTTCTAAAGCCTTGGGTTTCTCTATCCATAGTGTGACCATATAATTTGCTATCAAAATGGACTCTGAGAATAAAAAAATGATGCTAATGATAATTACAGGCAACAGGTATAAACCAGGTTTTGTGGCCACTCTCTCTATCCAGAAGTTTCCCAAAGAGTTTCATCTGCTACAATGTCTTCTTTCTTGGCCTTCTGCCGTCCTGGCCAAGCTAGCCCCTCACGCTGTCACTTTCACTTGGTTTTACATTTGACCCTTTCAGTGCTGAAAGAATATTCCGGGATTAGTCAATACTTTATGCAGAGATTCAAATGTGGAAACTCCTAATAACAGTAATAATAAGGTAGCATTTATAAAACAATATAATAAGATAGGTATTGTGATAAGCCTTTTATATGTTTTATTGACATCTTTTTATAATCTAGTGTTATCTCCTCTGTTTCAGAGATAAAACAAACTGAGGCTTAAAGGGGCTAATTTACCCAAGGGCACACACTAGTACATACAAAGTTTATATTTAATCCCAGATCTGTCTGCTTACAAGTGTCCATGTTCTTAAACTGTAATACATACATATATATATATATGTATATATATATAAAATCCTTCACTGCAAAATAATCTTTTAATGGGAAAACATCAATCATTATGCTCAGTCATTAAGAAACATTAGATGTTTCTTAAACACTGTAATTTTCTTATTAGCAACTATAATGTTGCTCACATAACACCTATTTCCTAGTCAATGGATCTCCAAAAGTTTGCAGTTGTGCAGCCTAATGGTAAACTTTAAGCATGTACTCCTCGATAAATATATGTTTAGATATTATACTTACTCTCTTACAGTGTAGTAAGAGATTTTATACACTACAGAACACACAGTCCAAAATAAAAATAAAAGTAAACGTAAGTTCTAACATTTTTCCTGCATCCCAAAGGGTTATCTTATCTTGCCCTCTTCCCTGAGAGGCCATTCCAGACACTCATCATCTAAATAAGTGCATCTCCAATGTTAATGTGCACATTAGTTAACTGGAGAGCTTGTTTCTAATGTAGATTCTGACTTGGTATATATGGGATGGGCCTGAGAAGCTGCATTTCTAACAAGCTTCCAAGCAATATTTATGCTGGTAACCCACAGAGCGCATTTCAGGAACAATAATTCAAACAAAAGATTAATGTTTAACCAAACTGATACCGCTATTTTGCAAGAGGTAAATAAATACAAGGCTGGTGCAAAACCTAAATAAATACTAGGTTGTTTTGCAACAACCTTGATAGCTAATTCTAAAGTCAACCTTTCATTACCTTTTGTAAAACTGAGAAAAATTACTTTTTAACCATGCAACAATCCTTATACACACCAACCAATAATATCAAAGAACATGCTTGAAACGTAGACAACCATCACAACTGGGCATATACTTGTCTAAACTAGTTAACTAAATCATAAACAACTGATTTGTTTTCACATACTTCTCTTCTATCACCAATGACAGCAGGGAATAGAAATTAAGAAAAAATAAGGACAAAGAACAAAGCTAAAACATGTATTTTCATCTGCTTCCAAAATGAAATCAATAGGCAGGAATCTGTGGTTAACTATTATTGGCTAATATGTATATTTACGTTAACAGAGGTATACGGCAATGTTTGTTGGTTGTTTCTTTTTATTTTTAAATAAATGCAAAGTAAGAATTTCCAAAGTATACTATTTTTAAAACCTATCTTTAACGTATACAAATTTAAAAGGTCCAAACCTTTTAAATGTACAGGGCTTTATGTATGAAACTCAGGCAAATTCAGAATATCAGCACGAAGCATGTAGGTCTCACTGTTAGTCTTGCAATTCCCTAACAAAACCCTAAAATTCCAATACCACCTATAGCATGACATCTCATGCTGACTCTCCAATAATTTCCACCAGTCAAATACACCACACAACAACTAAGATCACACTCAAATTTCAATTATTTACCTTGTCAATCATTTTTCTTGCTTCCACTTCCTCACTGTTGGGATTCTCTAACTCAATGGTATAAGTACCCTTGTCACTTTGGTCATCATCATTATCCTTTTCAGAAGTAGCAGAAGTTGCTTGATTTTTTAACATTTTATCCATCTCCTGGCTTGGTCTGTGCCCAAGACTCCCTGAACTTCTTAATAATGCAGTTTGTAGGAAGGGTATTGACACCGATGGCTCCTCTGATTTCTGTTTTAACAATTTCCCATGTGGAACACCATGCCCCCCTCTGTGATGCGCAGAGCTAGTCTGTAAAGACAAAGAAACCACTTTGGCATCTGCTATTGGAGATTTTGCTTTCTCAAGTTTTGTATGTGGTGTTGAATATGTAGTTTCCTGACACAAGATTCCCGCACTTTGTGTAAAAGAATATGACCTTCTTTTTCTGGGATTGTCTTCATCAAAGAATGCAATCATAAAAGCAGTTTGACTTACAACAGCTTGGTCTTGATGCTTTTCAGTAGACTGGACCTTCTGTAGCTTTTTGTGCTCTGAATGGTGGCGCCGTAAGTGTTCCTCAAGAGTTGCACGTTTGCTGCAGCGCCTGTGAGCTCCAGCATTCTCTGAATCACTTTGCGTACCATCATCATGTTTATTTCCTGGACACAAAAAGAAACCACACAATAGAGAAGGAAAAGGTCTCATGTAGAAAATTAGACTCGTATACAAAAGTGCTATTTGTTTTGCTCCCCTCCTCCTTTTCAATCCAAAGTCATATGTTCTCTTCAGTAACAGGCTCTGCAAACTTGCTCAATTGCAATGGTTACATTCAAATTTTATCAACTAACAATGAGGTCCTTTATAAATAACTGAATAAGATCGCCTTTCTTTCCCCAAATTTTAACTTTGTAATGTTTCATCAATGTCTTAATACATAATCAATGCTCCATCTCTGGGATATTTATGTTCATAACATCAATAAACATTAATTCTGCCTTCAAATTATATGCCTTATTTAGCAATAAAAGATTTGACTCTAGCATTAGAGATTAAAAAAAGACAACAAAAAGGGTAATGCCACCTGAAATGCTTACTGTTACACAGGAAAAAAGGAACACAAGGATCATAAAAATGTGATGAATCTTAAGTTTCACTGATGTTCAATACTTTCAGAAGCTCAGCATATTTTTCCTTTTTCTTAAAAGTATTCAAATTTGTAGTCCCCACTAATCACTGCACAATTTTTTCCAAATATCTTTCTGACTATGAGAATTTCTGAAAATTGCATTTGCACTCTAGTGGCTTCAAAGAGTTAAATAAAGTGTGCTGAGAGGTCTATCAATGAAAAGAGTCATCTATGAAATCTCCACCTAGATCTAAGGACCTATTGGGCAAACAGCATGGCGCTAAATATAACCAGATATCTTCCCCATGAAGCATATCAGGTTAGAATATATTTAAATTTTGAAAGGTCAACTCTTTAACAAAGGCTTTTTTACTTAGAGCAAGAAAAAGCCACTAAATAATTATTATTCCTCATGGTTCTGTTAGGTTTTGGATGCGACAACACAAAAATTATTTTTTTCCAGACTTAAAATTCTCATTACCTAAATGTTAAGTATATGATAAAAATAATCAAATGATACTATATTATTATAGCATGAAATTATTAGAAAGTCAAGAGTTATTCTATGCATGTTTTAGATGAAATCACAAATCAGAGCTTAAATGAATTTTAAGCTTCTTTAGCTATAAATGAATTTAGGCTTCTTTGGTTTTAAATGAATTTACTCAACAAGGTACATTCTAACGCTTCCAGGACTAATCTGATTTTTAAAATTTACCTGGGCTACAAATTTTAATGTGAACACCCGCTGAATAATATGGTACCAAACAAAATAATGATCAGACATGAAAAACTTGCAGCTTGGGAGAAGTGAATGACATATGTCTAAGGAAAAAGTTGAGTTCTAATGTTTAAAGGTTGTTCCTAATGAATTTATTACTAACTGGTCCTAATGATTTAACCCAGAAGCACTAGTCATAAAAATGTGGTACACAAAATGAGTGAGAAGACACAGAAGAGAGAACTGCAGAACACATAGAAAAGGGTTAAGTCTCGGAAAAGTAATAGGCAAAGGAAACAAAGACAGTAAATAAGATCAAAATGAAGGTGATTGGGAGATCACTTCTATCAAATTAATAGCGATTAATACTATAAAAAATATGTAACAACAAATTTGAAGATCTTTCTTCAAACTGTTGACTACTCAAAATGCAATCTGAAAAGAAAAAATGGGATTAATTTATGAAATCCTTGCCTCAGGTAATTAAGCCTGGAATAACAGACAGCAGATGAAAGGCAAACCCAAATAAACTCACTAGTTCAAACACAGACTTCATTAAAAACACTACACTTTACAACCTATTTCATTGTTGTATTGGCTCTACTGGAAAGGAATCCAGTTTCTAAAAGCTGAAAATAACAAACTCCGTATTTGCTGCACCACAAAAACAACCCAGATCACATACATACTCAAAAAATTTAATGTAAATACCATCTTCGCAGAATTTAATTCTGGTTCCAATACATAAAGTTTGGCACTTAGTGGTGTCAGGCCCTTTCAAATATCTCTCCTATAACTTGTAGTTCAAAAATTTTCTTATAGATGAGTCATTTTCTTTTTTGGAAAATTATCATTCCTTCTTGTATTTTTCAGTGTTATATAAGTCAAGATCTCATCAGAGCTGCAATTTTCTATTTCTACTCAACAAAAAGGTCACTAGGAAACACTCCTCACCAAATTCTTTTCTTTCATTTGCTTATCATTAACCATGCCTAAATATGTTGGAGTCCTTTAAATATTTTTAGGATAGCTTAGCTGTAACAAGTCAGTAGCTGTAGCCAAAGAAGTGGCAAGTCTCCTAAAGGGTCACAGTGTATGGGCTTTATTTTCCTCACTGTCCCAAAGCACCTGCACTTGATGGTAGGAGCAAAGTTTTCTGTTTTAGTTTTATTTTGCCTACTTTCAATTTTTTGATCTAAACAGTTGCTGAAAACCCAATGTTCGTAAAATTTTTATTATTTGCTATAATTACATTTATTTAGAGTCTGGCAATATACTTTTTATATCCTAAGTCATGGAAAATTGTTACCTAACGATGGAAGCTCTGACTTTTGGAGAAACTCACATGTCATTTATAAACATGTCTAGAAAAGTAAAATAGATCTATCTTGGATCAAAAATGAGTTATATTCACAAAAACAATTATCTTGAATGGCTTGTAAAATGGTCTGAAGGCAAATCCAAAAGAAAAGTTCTTACACTGGCACCATACTGGAATATATGTCTGTCTACCTATAAATCAACTTTAAAGGACAATAGTAATATGATTACATAAATTCTAGTAAGGGCTTAAAATATCTAATCATCAAAATGCAGATGCAGTATATATATGGACATTAATCCCTCTATTTGGAATTAGGCCCACAAATGGGCCTTATTAGAAGAGAATGTTTTAAAATAATGGCTTAAAAATAATAGCCAGAAATACAGAAAATAGTTATAATGACTAAAATAAGTTATAATATAAATGGGTTTAATAAAGGGATTTTTTAAATGATTATCTTTCAAAAGGATATTTTACCTCAATTTTTGTTTATTAAGAGTGGTTTTAAAAGGTCTAAGTTATTTCTAAATTCTCAAGGTTCAGCTATCTCTTATACCGTACTAGGATATCAATATTATTTACCCGATTCATATAAATAGCCTATTTGTGAGTGTTAATCTATATACATATAAATAATATAAATATAAATAAAATGTCTCAGTTATGTATTTTCCAGTAGGTCACAATGATGTCTCAAAAATACATATGCCAGGTAATTGCTGATAATTATAATTAAATATTATAATAGGCTCTAACAAATAATTAGGTAATCACATCATCTCATGGTCCTGAAATGTCTTAGAAGCAAATCAGAAATAAGTATACGAATACTATTTCTTCATTACTTGATCGAATGGCAGATCATCAGGTATAGATTAAATCAAGCCTAGTCTTGTCATTGACAGAGAAGTTATCCATTGTTTATTCAAATAAGTACCTATCACCTGCTTGAGTATCAGATGAAGTATTAGGAGCACAAAAACTCCTAATATAGCGACGAATGGTCAGATAAACATGTATTCACAATTTGTTGAAAGTAATTTTCCTTATAGATAGCTTATTAAATTAAAATAAGATAGGGTAACATAAATCTATATTCAATTAATTCTAAAAATAAATTTAATTGGTAAAACCAATGAGAAAAAAAACTGATCAGCTGATATATAAATGTACAAACATACAAATTTTGCTAATTTTGGCCAAGTTCTACACAAATAAAGTATATACAACTATTTCAAAAATAAACATTCAACTCTAATTTTCCTAAAGTCTGAATATTAAAAAAATTTTAAACTGGATTAATAGATCCTACCAAATATTTCTAAACCAAAAATCTTTGTTTTATGAGTAACCACTGAGAATACTTTGAAGCACTCCATCCATGATGTGACTGTATTACCCAAGTGGAACTTTTGGCTCACACCAAATGGCTTAAAATTTCTTTCAAAATCTAGAAATTGATCATAATAGAGAACAGAATTGAATATATCTTTTCCTTAAATCAAGAAAATGATGGAACTCGTCTTTTAGAAAATTCTACCGGTGAACTTAATAAATTATATATTTCCAGGAAGAAAATGAAACTTATTTTACAGCATAAATATAAGCTCATAAATCCAATCTGGTTTTGTCAAAGAAATGAAGAAAGACTATTTTGAATGAGGAAGTGGGACATGGGCAGTGTGGCTTCCTGTTGAGTTTTAAAAATAAATATAAACTTTGAAAAAAGCAGTATGTTTTTTACCATGTAATTATCTACTAGTAGTATAGTAACTGAAGACTAGATTTCCTTTATCATAAAATAGGAAGTTCTGAATGATCAAATCACTTTACCTTTTAACCTTTTCAAGTACACTGGAACATCACTTTTAATGCTTTTAGAATCCTCTTCTGTTCTTTCCCAAACCATTTGAGGAGGGTTGTTTTGTGCTAGCCAGTCAGCAACTTTGTTTTCTGGTGCCATCATTCCTGTTTGAATCCCCAGCAAGTCTTGAGTTCCAGGAGAAGACTTCTTGGACTTGTGGCGTTGATCAGAAGTAAATTTTGTCACATGGTCTCTAATAGTTACCTTCCCTGGGGTACTGTCATCAAATTCAATTGTAAATGAAGCATGACCTGCACCTGTTATATGGGAACTTGGTGTGTCTTTTGTTGGGATTTCATGAATAGTGCTCTCTGTTATTTGTGATGGTTGCTGGAATTCTTTGGTAGGGATTTCAAAATAACTTGGTTCCCTACAGAAAGGAAAAAGTACTTCTTCATTTGCAGCTGCAGATTGTTCCTCAACTTGCTTGGCATCTATGCTGCACCCTAATGAGAAAAATAAGAGAAAATTCAAAATATTTGATTTCTTCTGGTACTTGAAGGAGTCTGGTAATGGCCATGTGTACTACTCCGTGAGAACCAGAAGGCAGATCACAGTCTGGATGACCCAGTGGCATTTATATCACAGAAAAAGTGTCACAGAGAAGAAGGAATCTTCGTTATAAACATGCTATTTGATTACCAATAGGGGATGCAAGATAAGCAGTAATAATGGCAAATGAGAACGAAGCAGTTAAGAAATGGATCTTCCATGGCTAGGTCCATATATTTTCCAACTCAGATCTAGAATTCATCAAGGTGCAAAAGAATTAAAATCAAATGTAGATGGAGATGCATGTTCAATGTATATATAAAAAGTGACAGAAAAACCATGAACTTCCTTCTCAAGTCACCAAGATGAGATAGCTGAAATATATATGAACACATGTAGTGCTCCAAAGGAGAATAGGTGCTCAAATGAGAATACAAACATGAAGTAAATATGTAAGTGATCTTCTGGAAATAATGATTCCACTTACCATTCTTCACCATTACATTCAGAAACATTACTTTTAGAATGACAAAGATGTTGCTGATGTGCGATCCTTGCAAGAAGATACAAACATTTTATAAAGACTAAAATATGTGGTTTGCAATCCAAGCAGCAGTGTGAAAGAAATAAGGTTAAAATAGGAAATTCAGTTTCCAGACAATAACTCTGGAAGAAAATCAATTTGCATTTCTATACGGCAGCATGTGTGCAAGTGTCAAAAATCCTTGGAGGAAAGCTGAACCGTAAACTTCAGATTAACATGAGTTGGCAGAAGGAGTAAGCAACTCGGAAGCACTATCACTATTCTTCTATTGCCTCAGAATCTAATACAAAAGTATAAAAACAGATACATTTATGAATAAAATACATAAATGGAAATGGTAACTAAAATGTTTTCAGTATGTTATCAGATAGCGTAAATGCAAAAAAATAAAGATGATATTGTCCTGTTGCTGAAGAAGCAAAAGAAGCATGTCCATTATCAAGATGTAGAGAAAATTCAAATGAGATTTATTTCCCTAAACATCAAGAATCCATTCTGCTTTTACACAGATTCATAGAGAAATCATTTACAGACAACTTATTAGGAAAACAAGGCAGTACACAGAGACTAGGTTGTTTCCAAACATTTTCTAATTTAGTGAAGCATCTGGTCTTTTGAAACATCTTTACGAAGATTAAATCTTCGTGGGATCTGTCAGGTACTATAATTGATTTCTTGACAGTAGTCTGAATATAATAAAAAAAACTTTACTGCTTTTAGGTTACAGAAGAACGCTACAGTAACATCCCTGTAGTAATCACATGTGTGGGATAGGGCACTGAAAACATCAAGCCCCATTTTCACAATAAAGACAATAACAAGAATTGTCAAAAAAAATCTAAACAGGAGGCAAAGAGAACATGTAATTTTAAAGAATATATTATAATTTTCACTGTAAAAAATTATTCTTTTCAAAATCTAGTCAGTTTTCCTTATCACTGAAAATGAAAGAATAGTATTGGAAAAACTCTACATTATCAGATAAATAATTATACATTTATACGACATGACCTAAAGATTAAAAAAAATGTTTGGTTAAAGAGTTATCTTTTTCTTAAAAATAAAATGTTCACCTGAACTTTGAGTGTTTACTCTGAAGTCATGTCAGTTAAAATTTCCATTAGAATAAAATGTATTAACTACTCCTTATATATTCATAGTTCATTCATATTATCTATTATTTTTTAGCCTTTTTTTTTTTTACTAAGTACAACATTCTGTACTTGTTCAAGTCCATACAGTACAACTGGTTCATAAACCTGTCCTCTCTCCCTCCCCCCACGTAGATATATACATATAGTTAGTTTTTGCTTTGCTCATCCTTCAGGTGACAGAGTAATGTTAAGGTGGTAGTTTTCTAATACCACTACCCAGATAGCCAAATAAAACTGATGTAGCTCAGCTATGAAGCAAGTAACACAAAAAAGCTGGCCAGGGAGATAGCACTTAACAACCACTTGTTGCTCATGATTCAAAGGATTATTATCTCAATTTTCTTCCCTTGCAAAAAAAGTTCAGTTAATACTGACACGTTTTAACATGTTTCACGCATTGAAACAGCTGAGATCGACAACTGCCCTGCACTGTTTTGAAGGTTACCATTCTCAAGCTAGTACTACTTCAAAATCTCCTTTACTCAAAGAATGAGAAACTTGAGACTTATACAAATTAACACCTAATTCATCTAGAAATCAAGTACCTAACCAAGTCAAGTAGCACAACAGAACGGAAAGGCAGCATGTTCCCATCTGATGATCACAACCAGGCAGCCTGGTTTCATGCAAAGCCCAGACAAGATCTGAAATCAGATAAATCTAATCTCTAATCAGTCTGTCATCCTCGTTTTCCTCATCATAAAGTGAGAAAGCACTATCTTCCCTTAAGAGTGTTGTGAAGATTTAGTGAGATGAGTATTAAATGAGATAATGTAAGTTACCCAAAACAAAGCCTGACACAGAGCAGGTACACAAATAAATGCTTCTCCCTCAACCTTCAAAAACAGCTGAGAATCAGGAAGACAAAAAGCTAATACCAAAACCTAACTCTAAAAAACCCAAGACAGATATGACAATGCTTACACTTGAATATTCATAAACTTTACACTTGAATATTCATAAAGTTAAGATCTTCACTGAGAGATGTTTACTCTTTACTCAGATTACATGTAGCAAATCTCGGGCAGGGTACAAAAGTAAGGATTAAGGACAAACAAACTGCACTAAGAAGCAAGTCAAGTGGTAGAGATAAGATGAAAAACAAGAGCAGACAAATGGCTCCAAAAACATGGTAGTCCAGTACCATTCAGTATACAGGGCAAACAATCTTATATACTACAAAGTCTCCTGAGGACATTATGGTAGGGCACTACCAATATTATTATACTACTAATATAACTGATTGATTTGCAATAATATTGATATTGCTATGGTTGATACATATCAATAATAATACTGATATCGATGATGAACGATTCTGAGTCATAAGGAAATGTTTGAAATTATACTTAACTTTCTCTGCTTAAGAAATGGTGATACGGGTAATGAATTTAATAGAAACTTAGGAAACAGTTAAACTTAAAAAATATCAACGGTAAAAGTAAAGTTCAATCATCTGCAAAATTCATTATGTGGAAGGATTCATTTCCCTAAAGATGATAAAAAACAGATGAAGTGTGGTCCAACTACACTTGAGAAGTACCCAATAGAAAAACTATAAGGGTTTTTCCAATCAATGTAGAAAAATAAAACACCTTTCTTCCTTCAGAACATTAACAGAACATATTCTGGAATTTAGAAATTTAACATTCATCTATCTTCAAAACCCGTTTTGTTATACCAAATTAAACTAAATAATATTTGTTTAGACTAATATATTATTAATCTCAATTACTAGATTTAAAAAAATTATTTGATGATTGATTATGCTAGAATTAATTCTGTATATCTAAATCAAAGAGCAACTGGTGATAATCTGTTTGCTTATGTTAAGGTATTTTATGACTGTGTTACCTTAACACAATATATTATTATAAGGGATACTTAAAATATACTTCATCCAGAATAAATGTTCTTTTCATTCTTCTGTGTTAAATTAAATAAAATATTAAACTTATTTGAGATGACAAAGACTATAATTATACCAGCTCATTCTGCTTAAGACATCCATCCAAACTAGTCTGTTCAAGTACTTCAAATGAAGAAGACTGGGAAACTCCTTTTGCTTAAAAGGAGCTACAACTTGAAAATTTTCAAATTTAGTTTCATTGGATTAAAAATCAACATAAGAGAGCCACAAATCTACTCCTCACTGTTGCACATGCCATTTCAAAATGTGTGCAACATTTAAAGGCTTTTAATTATAACCTAAATTAATTGTTGAAACCAAGTTAGGGGATAGAAAAGCATAGCTGTAGATAAACTGAGGACAAATTTTCTGTCTTAATAGGATTAAAAATATTCACACAATTTCTGGAGAACAAAATTGCTCTGAAGTAAGTATTTGCTTAAAGCAGGGTTTTTAAAGCTATCCAGCAAGCCTTCAGGAATTTCTGGATATATATGAACCCACAGAGATGGACGTTAAAAATTACTAGGTAGCAAACACTCTATTATCCTTTCTGAAATGTAACTCTAGAAATTAACAGTTAAGAAGCAAATTGGCTGGGCATGGTGACTTATGCCTGTAATCCCAGCACTTTATCACTTGAGGTCAGATGTTCAAGACCAGCCTGACCAACATGGAGAAACCCTGACTCTACTGAAAATACAAAATTAGCGGGGCATGGTGGTGCATGCCTGTAATCCCAGCTACTTGGGAGGCTGAGGCAGGAGAATCGCTTGAACCCAGGAGACAGAGGTTATGGTAAGCCAAGATCGTGCCATTGCACTCCAGCCTGGGCTACAAGAGAAAACTGCATCTTAAAAAAGAAAATTGTTTTTGCTTTCTCTAAGAGTATACTTACACCATAAATTATTAAACGAATCACATATATTCCACAATTTGAAACTTCAAAAAGAATGTTTAAATTTTTTTAAATACCTTAATTTCAAAATGATCAAATTAAAGAACACTTGGCAAATCTAATTCTACAATTTCTGCTGGCCGTTATAAATTATTTCAAGGCAGTAAACAGTTTCCTTCATCGTATATTTTAAAAAGCTGCAAATAATAAATCTGAAACAGTAATATCCTCATACTAACATAAGAAAGCAAGTGGGAATCTCTTAAGGGTATTATTAATCAGCTGTATCTGACAGAGCATTTTAAGGAATTTGATGCAAGATATAAATCACTTAATTATGACTCAAAAAGAATCCCAAGATTATGAGACAGCTTTTGATCATCCAGCAGAAAGGGCACACAGGCTGAGAATTCAGTTACATTCATATAGATGAAAGTACTGCTGGATGCTTCACATTTGAAATTTATTATGCTGAGCTAGAAGGAATAAATTTTTATCCCGATTTGTTTTTGGAGTGTTTGTTTAAATCTTTGTACCCTATGAAATATACTCTTTTAGAGTGATTGTGTGTGTTTACAAGAGTAATGACGGCTGAAATATTAAAACTGCTTGTGGTAAAGAGCGTGGACTCTGGAGTCGGGCGATCTAAGTTCAAATCCCAGCTCCATTATTTGTAGTTGGGTGACTTTGATAAGTACATTAACTATGTCTCAGTCTCTTTATCTATAAAATCACAGTAACTACACCTTTAGATATTGCTGTGATAATTAAGTAATTAAATGCATACAAAGCACTTAGAAGAATGTGTGGATAAAGTAAACACTACTGAAGTGTAAGCTATTACTATAAATCATGGTTGTGCCTTTTGTACAAAAATTACAGATACACTTTACTGTCTGTTAGAAGTTATGTGATTCAGATTCAAAAGCTGTTTTGTGTGTGGCAGGGGAGGGCTAAAATTTTAATGGCAAGATAAAATTATTATAATAGTGATTTTCAGAGTTTGGCGATCATTAAATTCAGCTGTTTTCTTAGTCATCTAATTGGTAAATCATTCCCCCTCTCAGTACCAGGTGGCTAGGGTACAATGACAGTATATTATGTGTTACTTGAATAAGACATGTATAGTTTAGTTGTGGGGAGAAGGCATACACACAATATAGTGAATGAGACTGTAACATACTGACAAATATACAGACGTCATTTAGCATATATCTCTATATCATCTAATGTATGTGTGTATTTATGTCTGTGGGAAAAGAGCAGGTGGTAATTAGCACAATTTATGGGGGGTGCACTGGGAGAGAGCACTCAAACAACTGGTAATGGGACATAAGGCTGACCATGGAAATTGGGACAAATTAGAAAACTTTGACATATAAAACTTAGTTTAAAATCTATTTGGCAGGCAAAAGACAGGCATTGTAGTGTCTTGAACAAATACAATAAAGATCAATTTAAATGTGTTCTACAAAATAAATTGCAGGAGGGTTAAAACCAGGAGGTTGGTGGCCCAATCATGACTCAGGACCGGGGCAGTATGGGGAACGGTAACAGACGTAAGATTAGACCAACAAGGAGAAGGGAAGGGAACACACAACATTTACCAATAAAGCAGACATCCTTGATTTTCTTTCAATATTCTTTCCCTATTCTCCCCTCCTAAAAAGACTCCAGAAATCTCTGGTATCCACTCTTCCCTGACATAGCTCATGTGGCGTAGGGGAAAACTCACACCACACACAGCTTCAAGGTGAGGAAGACTGGTTTAAGGATAATCTAACTTGCCTTGCCAGGGAATAGTTCAGAAATATTCAGGTGACCCTGTCCTGAACCTGTGAGAAGCCAATGAGATGAAAGAGATGTTGAGAACTTTTGGCAAAGTTCTTCTTCCAAATTCTTGGAGGTCTTCTGGAAGTAACCTTTTCGCTTTTCTGCTGGATGTGATCAAAGTAGCATGTACCCCTTACTGCTACTGCAGGTAGCCTATGAGAGTGAGGGTAAACTCCTCAGTCTGCAACCACTCTGAAGAGCAAGACTGAGAGACAGAGAGAAGTGAGCTAGCTGATGACGACATTGTTGAGATGCTGCAGTGAAGAACCCTGATGGGGTTCAGTTACGTGAGCCAGTAAATTTCCTTCCTGTTTAATCCCAGGTAGCATTTGTTATTTACATCTGAAAGCATACTAAGTAATACTGTTTCTGCGCATGGACATGAAGAAAACTGCTGGTGACAGAAACAATAAAGCTGTGATGGAAATTTATTTGCAAACTTGACAAATTCAGCGTTGGGCACTGTAAGATCAAGTTGATAATGCTAGCTTTCTTAGAATTGTATCCATTAGAGCATACATACAGTATCAATGTTCTTATTCTCCAGCTAAGAAAAATGTCTTATTTATCTTGCGGAATTAGGGTGAAAAGTAGAAAACCGACAAGAGTTCTAATGAAATTTATCTTTGCCTCAGAGCCAGACTTAAGTTTTCCACACTGATCCCAGGTGCCTGGACTTAATTCCTCCAGTTCTGGATCCTTATCTGCTGTTATCTCAAAAGCTGGCTGCTCCATCTTTCTGTTCTCATGTCTTTGCAAGGTCCTTATGTGGCAACTGATACCTCAATTTATTTCCTGGAGGTCTTGATTTTCTAGTTTATGGACTGAACCACTCCATTAACAATATCAGAAGAATCAAAAATATGTTCCTAGATTATTAATCTGAAACTCTGACCCAGAACTATTTTTTCATTCTGGCTGCCAATCTCAACTAATCTTCTTGCTGCCATTTCTCATCAAAATGAGCACACGGAGGTTTTGAAGAATCTGCAATTTCATATCACATTTCTTAACAACGTGGGAATTGTTCATTTAAAAAATGATTAAGCTGGGCATGAGATGGTGTGTGCTGTAATCCCAGCTACTTGGGAGGCTGAGGTGGGAAGATGGCTTGAGTCCAGGAGTTCAAGACTAGCCTGGGCAACACAGTGAGACCCCATCTCAAAAAACAAATTAATTTATTTTAAAAATATGATTATATGCTGAGGATCTAATGAAAACACAAAATTAGTACCTACTGTTTTGGTCTAATTGATATATTTTAATAATTATTTTTATATATTTAAAATGCCTAGTTACATCATTAATCTACTTTTCAAATCTTAATATCTCATTTAAACTGTAAAATATATTTTAAATAAAAGCGCTTTATAAAGATATTAAAAGTAATACATAAAAATCACTCACAATTTTAAATTTTACATTAAAATATTAATCAAAATTTTAAGAAATAAAATTATAGAGTACTAGATCATATCTTTTCATGGTGGACAGATGTTTGCTTAGATTACAAATGCTTCTCAAAATGTCCATTTAATGTCACAGTCATTGGGATTTTTTTACCTGATGTTCCAGCGTCATGACTTTTCTCTTCAGGTTTGCCATTTGTCTTGAAAGCTCTTTTTTCATCCACCTCATCGTCCCCCCACCATGATGGCTGCCCATATAATGGAGTACCACGGGGCATAGCAGAAATATCTGGAAAGAGGTGGGAAAAATCTGTCTAAAGCAGATGAAACAGAAAAAAATACGCTTTCGCAGAATGCTAGAATTGCCTAGTTGATTAATTAAATTAAAAAGCAAAGTATAGTCTAGATAGCTAAAATGTACTCTATCCTGAATAACTTGGTATTTGTGTAAGATCTCATACAATGTTGGACATGACTAAATAAATAAATTTTCCACTGGGTGGTATCTAAGTAACAAAACGTGCTACATATCCCAATAGCTTTTTCTTAAAGTGTTACGAGTTGTTTGGTATATAACTGAACCATTTGTAACAAATGTCATTTTACTTGAATATTTAGACACAAAGGGACCTCAGAAGAACAAGTTTGTTGAAACTAGGCAATAATCAACAAGAGAAGAACAAAACCAGTCTGATTAGAAATGGCTCATTAAGGGTAAATGTAAAAGTCAAAGCTAAAGTAAATTTTGGCCTGAGTAGCCATTTTCCAATTGTTTTCAAGCTCAAGGGCACACAGTAACTAAATGTAAACTAGTTCTTAACAGAACTAACATATTTTTGTTTGAGCAAATGCAGTGATGCCTATCCATTTAAAAACTTGTTTCTGTTTGAATGGGATTATTTATGTAAAGCATTTTAAAACGTTCCTAGAATTGTAAATTATTCTGATCTAGCCACATTGGATTTAAAAAATTTTCCTTTTAATTCATTTTGGTTGTTATGCTGCAGAAGAAAATGCAGATAAACACGCAATAATAAAAATACTGTAAGGTTAATTACATAGTAAACTGTATAGCTGATCCTCTGAAGCTGTAGGTTCTGCATCCATGGGTTCAATTAACCATAGATGAAAAATGTTCGGGGCGAAGGAGGGGGGGAATTCCACTAAGTTCCAAATGCAAAACTTAAATTTGCCTTATGACAAGTACTACATTGAATCTACACAAATGAAGTGATGTGTATGCATTGTATTAGGTATTATAAGTGATCTAGAGATGATTTAAAGTATACAGGAGGATGTGCATAAGTTATGTGTAAATACTATGCCATTTATAAAAGCATCGTGAATTTTGGTGTTCATGGGAGTCCTAAAACCAATCCCCTATGGATACTGAAGGATGACTATATTTACCTTCCTTAAACATTTAAACATAGTTAAGCACACCTATATACAACTGCCACATATAATTATGTTTTATAATGTTTTCTAATGAAAGCACTAGCAGCATGAAAACGCACTCTGAAATTATCATTATTATAATTATTTTTGTATGGACATGGCCAACTTTCTGAGAACAAAGCATGCAGTGTCTTCGCAATCAAGTCTAAAGGTGGTCTTCTGGAAGAGGACAGCTTACCCATGGCTTTTTCCTCAGACTTCAGTGCTTCGGTAGCTTTGTGCTGCACTTCAGGAGCAGCCTCTGCTACTTTTGAATCTATGCTTTTGGCACTTGCAGATTTGGATAATTCTGATTCTGAAGATTTCTGGGACAACTGAAGTTGAATGGTAAACTTCTCATGCTATATAAAACATTGAAAAATGGAAGTGAAACATCAAGAAGTCAAGTCAACCATAGTAAACAGTAGGTTTCAAAAGAAGCTAAGTAAACACTTTTACCTTTAGAGCTTCTTCAGGAACCCTCATTTCTCCTTGTACTACAGTAAAAAGATTTGTATGTAAACGGGGCTAAGGAAGAATATAACCTCAAATTTCTGGTAATTGAGCTAAAACTGGTCATCAAATATAATTTAGAAATTGTTATATTTCAACAGGTAATTATAGCAGAATTATTATATTTCCCCTGAAGAGTTAAATATTAAAATATGCTCACAAATATAAACATTTTCATTTAAAAATAGTGAAAACTTAAGATCCAGCATGTTTTCTAATTTTAAGTAATGGTGGCCCTCAAGAAGCAAACAACTGGGTAATTAATCAGAGCACTGACATTTTCAATTTTCCCTAACAATAATATAACTACAATGAAGAAAGAGTACATGATTACATTAAGAGCAAATCACAAAAATGTAAGGAAATATCTCATCAACGATTAACCAACAGCAATCCCTAAAAGAATCTGATTACTCAGACTTCACAGGCATTGATAAAAATGAAGTTCATTTCTCAAGTTCCAAAGAAATGCTATAATTAGGGTCCATACAGCAACAACAACCATGACCATCCCCATGATTGCAATCAAGGTCACATTACATTATCAAACAATGGATTCTATACCAAGATTAGATTAGAACCAAGTGCTAGATATAATGAATGCTTTCATTATTAAGCCAAAAAGAACAATGCCTCTGTATATTAAAAAGATCTATTCACTAAAGAGTAGAGATCACATTTCCCACCATTACTTAACTCTGTAATGAAAGGACTTTTATAACCATGTACTAAATTCTATTCTATACGAGTTCAGAGCACTCCTGACTTCAAGTGTAGAAAGCTGTAATTATCATGACTGCTTGGGGGAAAAAGATGACTTCCCAAGCATAAAGGAGGTAGTACACTTGTCAGTATTTACTCTATGCTTCTACTTGTTAAAATAACAAAAATTCAGAATTGTAAATAATTATAAAGAGCTTTGGGAAATACACTGTTCAATTCCACTAGTCCTTCCTGTTTCATAAATAAACAACTTGGGTAGTGGACAGAAACCAAAACAAGAGTCTAGTAAAGTGAATCCCAGGCCAGGGCTCTCCTATTAATCTACATTACTTTTTCCTATAGCTTTGAAATATTAAAATTTTCCTTTTTATCACATTCATATGTTGGTATATATTTGCTGGTACATATGAAAATCACATATCATAACTAAGCATATTTAATAAAAGATAATGTCTAAATTGCAAACATATGGAATCAACCTAAATGCCCATCAACTGATAAGCGGATTAAGAATATGTGGTATATATATATACAACATGGAATACTACTCAACCATAAAAAAGAATGAAATAGTGTCTTTTGCAGCAACTTGCATGGAACTGAAGGCTACTATTCCAAGGGAAGTAACTCAGGATCAAAACCCAAATACCGTATGTTCTCACTTCCAAGTTGGGCCTAAGCTAGGTACACAAAGGCATATAGAGTGGGATAATGGATACTGGATACTCAGAAGTGGGGAAGTTGGAAGGAGGGTGAGGGATGAAAAACTACCTATTAGGGTACAATGTACACTACTCAGATGGTGGGGGCACTAAAATTCCAGACTTCACCACTGTACAATTTATCCATGTATCCAAAAAAATCACTTGTACACCTAAAGCTACTGGAATTAAAAAAAAGACAAAAAATGTGATTAAGCTATTATAAGAAAAAACCTAGAATTTCATAAGTATACATATATTTATATGAATTTTATATAAACATAAATGCATATATATATGTTTATGTAAAACTTCACATTGGCTCACATTGTATGTGCTCACTTGACATTGGCTCAACTACTGCAGATATTATTGAAGTTTTTCATTCTTTTCTGAAAACTGCTCTTTAATGTTACAGATTTGAGTTCCATGAAGCAATATAATGGTAAAATCTTTGCTTTAAATATAATAATAATAGTAATGTCTAATAACTTTGTTTTACCCCAAGACTCATAAACAGCTAGAGAAGATTCATAGCATTCCTACTTTTTGTTTTTTTTGGAGACAGAGTCTTACTCCATCACCAGGCGCCAGGCTGGAGTGCAGGGGCGCGACCTCGGCTCACTGCAACCTCCGCCTCCCGGGTTCAAGCGATTCTCCTGCCTCAGCCTTCCTAGTAGCTGGGACTACAGGCGCACGCCACCACGCCCCGCTAATTTTTTGTATTTTTAGTAGAGACGGGGTTTCACCATGTTGGCCAGGATGGTCTTGATCTCTTGACCTCGTGATCCACCCGCCTCCGCCTCCCAAAGTGCTGGGATTACAGGCGTTGAGCCACCATGCCCGGCCCCTACTTTTTCAGTGAAAAAAAGCATTAAAAATTGACAGTCACTACCATTTTTTCAATGGAAAACACAAGTGACTTTGGCCTGTTGTGAGGGTTTTCTGGTGCTTCAGGCTTGCCTCTTGGGAGTGCCTGAAGGCGGGCTAGTCTGGGGTATCCTCTTTAAACCTGGACATGCTTCAGGTTATGGAGAGCTTGAGAGAGCCATCCTTCTCAGGTTCAAACATTTTACCTTCTAAAAAGGTTTGTGTGTGTGGAAATGAAGAAGACCTCAAGAAGCCTCTTGTTTGGGTGATTAATTCATCTGAGAACTCTGGCGTAACTGTGAGATTTAGAGATTGCCCTTAACCCCAGCTTTGACCTCCAAGGCTACACCATTTTCTTAGTGATGCAGACCTATGTAGCTACTTTTAACTTGCTAATAAAGAAAAATGACAAAGTGAGGTACAATCACTTATGATATCAGTAAGTTATAAAAATTTGAATTCTTGCTTATTAAAAATCATGATTTTATAGGTTATCCCCCACTTCTTTATGTAAGACTATGATTTCTATTCTAAGTCATCCCACTGTATTGATTTAAGTCAATTTATTCAAGAAATGTTTAACTAAAAATTACAGGTGGAAACTCACCTGCATACTAGTAATGTGTTCTTAGATATGGTTCTTCCCACCCTTTTATTTTAATGACAAGATTAAAAACAGAGTAAAATTTTTAAGTGTTAGTTATCCCAAGGGGTATGATCTAAAATATGAAATGTCAGATATCACTGTAAACATTTCTTTCAAAAATCATGTCAGATAAATAAGAATACTTGAATAAAATTATTTTATACAAGGAATGACTGGAAAAACACATTTTTCAAAATTATACATGGGATATTAAAAAATATGTAATAAGGCTATCCCAAGAAATTCTTAAGGTTACCCCAAAAATGTTTCTTTTTCATTAAAAATATAAAAATTTTCCCTCATTTAACAATAATTGATAATAAAACAAACAATTATGCTAAATTAGAGTTCACAGAATATTAGCAAGGTAGGTCCTAGGAGATAACAAGAGTTTAAAAGAAAGTTAATAGCAGGAAACTTTCAAGGGGAAAATTTTATCTGTTTGCTTAATTTTGCCTATACCTTCAGAAAAACATACCATTTTACTTTAGGAGATGACTATCTTTCCAACTTGTGGAAGACCCTGTTCTTTAAAAACATAGTTTCCAAACAACTGATTTAAACTTCTCTATCACTTCATTCTTTCATCCAAAAATGTTCATTTCCATTGATTTTTAAAATTTAGTTCTTTTAAGCTTTGAGAAATGTCCTCTAGTTTTGAAATTTGAATAGTATTAGCATGTTCATGTTTTGTTATCAATACCACATAAATAAGGAAAAATCTTAACTTCTCTGAATGAAAGTTCTCAATTTTTACTTACGTTTAACTTTCCCTTGATCATTTTAGCAGCCATTACGCATTGTAGCATCCCCTTGATCATATTTGGCAGCTTGGTGGTGACAGCCCACCAAATGGAAGCACACATTAATTATAGTTTTAGATGCTATGACATGATGTGTTGGAGTTTTTTCAACCTGGTTTCTAATATGACTAACTCAATCATTTTGTGGGCCATTATGTAGTACTATACAACTTCTTTGGGAAAATAGATAAAGCACAATTTTAAAATAAAAGTTACTGGGTTCTTCCTTATGATGACTTACATGATTGAAATGATGAGAGGGGTGGATCTTGAGACTCAAGATATTTAAGTAATGTTTAAATGATTTCCTACTAAATGTGGAAACCATACTACACTCTGATTTTCCTCCTAGCACAACATGGGTTTCTTCTTAGTCTCTTTTACAGGTTCCTAATCTCACCCATCTCTTAATATCAGAATGTACCAGGTGTCAGTCCTTGAACTTCTCATCAATCTGTATTAATTCCCTTAATGACCTCATTCCTGGTTTTAAATATTATTTATATACTATAAATCCCCACATTCATGTCTTTAGCTTCTACTTCATCCCTGGATTCAACTTTACATTCAACATCCCCCAAATGAACTTATCAATCTTCTGGATAAGATGGAGTAAAAAGAATTGGATTTATTCTCCTAAATTAAACAACTAAAGGATGGGTAAAACACATGAAACGATGTTTTACTTTTACAAGACAATTGGCATCAGGCAACAAAAGACAATGATCTCTGAGAGAAGAGCAACCTCTTTAAATGACAACTGATTTTTTACCAACACAATATAGTATGGGGTTTGTGACATATATAAAAATAAAATATATGACACCATAGCACAAAGGTTAGGAGAGAAAAAAGTATATTGTTGTAATGTTCTTGTATAATATGTAAAGTGGTATGTCACTTAAGGATCAAACTTGAAATTAAAGACAAATTGTAAGTCCTAAAGCTACCACTAAAACAAACAAAAGAAAATACTGCTAATAAGAAAACAAGAGTTAAAAGGAAATAATAAAAAAAATTCAAATAACTCAAATGAAATCAGAAATGGAGAAAAAGAAAACATAAAACAGAACACAAAATTCAAATGACACATTTAAACCTAACCACATCAATTATCACATTAAATGTGAGTGGCCTAAATCCCCAAATAAAGGCAGAAATTATCACATCAGAAAAAAACAACTATATGATGCCTACTTTATATGTAAAGACAAACAGGGTAAAAGTTAAAAACATATAAATAGACAAAAGAAAGCTGGAACAATATAATATTAAGACAAACCAGATTTCAGAGCAAAGAATCTTAGTGTGGATAAAGTAGGTCATTTCATGATAGAGGGGGATAATTCACCAAGAGAATGTCATAATCCTAGTTGTCTATACAAACCTGCATATTTTGCACATGTACCCCAAAATTAAAGTATAATTTTAAAAAGTCAAAAATAAAAATAAATTTCACTGTTAGCATTAAAAAAAAAAGCGCTACAAATAACATGAAGAAAAAAGTTCTGCATGGAGGAGGCTAACCCGTAATTACTGCCTGAGATTTCAATACCTGTTTCTTAATAATTGAAAGAGTAAGAAGACAATAAATCAGTAAAATACAGCAGACCTGAACATCACCACCAAGCCAACTTGGCCTAACTAACATTTATAGAACATTCCAACCCCCAAATAGCAGAATGCGTATCCTTTTTAAGTACATATGGAACATTTACCAAGATAGAACATATTCTGGGCCACGGAACAAGTCTCAATAAATTCAAAAGGATTTGAGACATACAAAGTATGTTCTTTGAGCAAAATGGAATTAGAAATCAGTAACAAAAATATCTCTGGAAAACTCCCCAAATATTTAGAAACTAAACAAACTTATAATAATCTATGACTCAAAGAAGAAATTAAAAGGGAAATTAGAAACATTAAAAGTAGTAATTAGGGAAACATTTATAGCTCTAAATATCAGTATTAGAAAAGTCTCAACTGTATGATCTCAGCTTCTACCTAGAAGAAAAGAGATAATAAAGATAACATAAAATAAATAGATAACAGAAAAACTGAAATCTTGGTTAAGCATAAAGCTGGTATTTTGAGAAGGTTCTTCCTATTTTCTCCACATAACCTGCTCTACCTATAGAATTCTCTAACAGTTAATGATGCCTTCCTTTTTCATATTGCTTAGGTCTAAATTCTGGTTCATCCTTGACTCTTTTACTTTACATCCAATCTAATCAGAAAATTTTATTGGCTCCATCTTCAAAATATACACAGAATCCTTCCAGTTCTCATTTCTCATTACCTCCAGATACACCACCCTGATCCAAACCTCCTTTATTGTTCAGCTGAACTACTGCAATAGCCTCCTAACTGGTCTCCCTTTTTATATTCCTGCCCACTCCATTCTTAGTTTTCTTTGAACAAGAGTAGCCAGAGGATCTGTTTAGACATGTCATTTATCACTTCTCTGATTAAAAAATCCCTCCAAAGACTACCTACTTCACTCAGAATAAAGGTCAAAATCTTATAATATCCTATAAGAACTGATATATTATGACCCCTAACAGTCACATTCTTTGCTGGCTCCAACCACACTGGCTTTTAAATGCTATTCCTCCAATATGTCAAACATGTCTCTGCTTCAAGTCCTTTTCACTATACTCTCATTTGTTTGTGGGACAATTTCTCCACATATCCATATGGCTACCTTCTTTACTTTCTCCACATCTTTGCCCCAGTGCTGGCTTCTCAGTGAGGTCTTCATGAATATTCTTTGTAAAACTCTAACTTCCCACTTACCAACACTAGCTCTCTGCCTCCCCCTTTCACACTTTCTTCCATAGAACTTAGCATCCTGTAATACCCTCACTTCTTGTATGTGCTGTTAGTCCGTTCAAACCCATTAAAGTATAGACTACAGCAGGACAGTGATTATGATCTATTTTATTCACAATTATATTCCCCAAATCACTGGGACTGTGCCTGACAGATAGGACACATTTAATAAATAATTAGGAAATGAACAAACTTACGTTTCCTTATCAGCCTCATTTTTGGCTACCTGAAGATTTACTACCACTTTCTGAAGTTTTTCTTGATTACTGCAGCATTTTAGTACTCCTCATGAGTTTACTGTCATTTTAAAAATGTGTTTTCACTGAGTATGTGCTTTTTTAAATCACTTATTTTTTCAGTTAGAAAAAAGACTTCTGGTAGATACATTATGTTACCTAATCCTAGTCTCATATGGGACTACGTGAAAAGACCTAATCTACGTTTGATAGGTGTACCCGAATGTGACGAGGAGAATGAATCCAAGCTGGAAAATACTCTTCAGGATATCATCCAGGAAAACTTCCCCAACCTTGCAACGCAGGCCAATATTCAAGTTCAGGAAATACAGAGAACACCACAAAGATATTCCTCAAGAAGAGCAACCCCAA
>PVKP010012699.1:0-57510 GCA_004027715.1 Plecturocebus donacophilus | reverse complement strand
TTTTCTGTTCCTGCATTAATTTGCTTAGGATAATAGACTCCAGCTGCACCCATGTTGCTGCAAAAGACATGATTTCATTCTTTTTTATGGTTGTGTAGTGTTCCATGGTATATATGTACCGCATTTTCATATCCAGAACACTGTTGATGCACAGCTAGGTTTATTCTATGTCTTTGTTATTGTGAATGGTGCTGTGACAAACATATGAGTGCATGTGTCTTTTTGGTAGAATGATTTATTTTCCGTGGCGTATATGCCCAGTAATGGGATTGCTGCGTAGAATGGAAGGTCTATTTTTAGTTCTTTGAGAAATCTCCAAACTGCTTTCTATAGTGGCTGAATTCATTTACATTTCCACCAACAGAATATAAGCATTCCATTTTCTCTGTTGCCTCATCAGTATCTATTGTTTTTTGACTTTTTAATAATGGCCATTCTGACTGGTGTGAGATGGTATCTCCTTGTAGTTTTTGATTTGCATTTCTCTGATGATTAGTGATGCTGAGCCTGTTTTTCATGTTTGTTGGCCTTTTGTATGTCTTTTTTTTTTTTGAGAAGCATCTGCTCCTGTGCTTTGTCCACTTTTTAATGCGTTACGTGTTTTTTTCTTGTTAAGTTCCTTATAGATTCTGGATATTAGTTCTTTGTTGGATGCACAGCTTGTGAATAGTTTTTATTATTCTTTAGGCTGTCTGTTTGCTCTGTTGGTAGTTTCCTTTGCGGTACAGAAGCTCATTAGTTTAATTAGGTCCTAATTGTCCATTTTTATTTTCATTGTAATTGCTTTTGAGGACTCAGTCGTATATTCTTTACCTAGGCCAATGTCTAGAGGGGTATTTTTTTAGGTTTTATTCTAGGATTTTTATGATTTGAGGTCTTACATTTAAGTCTTTAATCCAACTTGAGTCATTTTTGTATATTTTAATAGGTAGGGGTCCAGTTTCCTTCTTCTACAGACGGCCAGTTTTCACAACACCATTTATTGAATAGAAAGTCCTTTTCCAAATTGCTTATTTTTGTTGAGTTTGTTGAAGATCAGTTGATTGCAGATATGTGACTTGACTTCTGTGTTCTCTATTCTATTCCATTGGTCTGTGTCTATTTTTGTAGCGGTACCATGCTATTTTGGTCACTGTAGCCTTGTAGTATAGTTTGACATCAGTTATGATGATGCCTCTAGCTTTATTCTTTTTGCATAGAATTACTTTGGCTATTTGGGCTCTTTTTGGTTCTATATGAATTTAGGAATAGTTTTTTCTGTGAAAAATGACATTGGTGATTTGATACAAATAGCATTGAATCTGTAGATTGTTTTGGGCAATATGCTTAATTTGGACAGTATTGATTATTCCAGTCCATGAGCATGAAGTGTTTTTCTATTTGTGTCAACTATGGATTCTTTCAGGAGTGTTTTGTAGTTCTCCTTGTAGAGATCTCCTACCACCCTGTTAGAGGTATTTTATTTTTTCGTGTATGGCTATTATAAAAATTGCATTATTGATTTGGCTGTCAGTTTGAACATCACTGGTGTATAGAAATGCTATTAACTTTTGTATGTTGATTTTGTATCCTAAAGTTTTACTGAAGTTATTTATTAGATCCAGGAGGCTTTTGGTGGAGTGTTTAGGGTTTCCTACATACAAAGTGATACTGTCAGCAAAAAGAGATAATTTGACCTCCTCTTTCCCTATTTGGATGCCTTTTATTTCTTCCTATTACCTGATTGCTCTGACTAAGGCTTCTAGTACTATGTGGAATAAGAGTGGTCAGAGCATATGTCTATGAAAGCTAACATTTTTTAAATGATGTACATGAGACAACTTTTTAAAACATGGAAATTTTTTTCATTCCTCTAAGCCAAAACAAAAAGAGTTCTGTAATTTTTTTCCTTGAAAACTAATTGGTGTTAATTTAAGAAAATCATTGTCTGCATTTTTTCAAAACATTTGTCAATTTGCTAATGTACATTAGGAAGCAGTTTAATAATTATTACCAGGAAACTATGGGTATATTCCAATTCTCCCAAGAGTAAATTTAAAGATAATTGATAAATTAATAATACAGTATTCTGTCCCTAATGTTTTTCCTAATAGTTGTAGAGTTTGAGCAAATCACATCTTGGTTAACTAAGGTTCTATATTCATTTTCTATTGCTGCCCTTATTAATTACAACAAACTTAGTGGCTTAAACAACACACATGTATTATTTAATATCTCTATAGGGAGTAAATTGGACCTGATACAGTTTTTCTCTGTGTCCCCACTCAAAAATCTCATCTTGAATTGTGATAATACCAATGTGCAAGGGCAGGACTAGGTGGAGATAAATGAATCATAGTGGGGGTGGGGGTTTCCCCTATCCTGTTCTCAAGAGAGTTAGTCCTCATGAGATCTGATGGTTTTATAAGGAGCTTCCCCCTTTGCTTAGCTCTTTCTCTCTCCTGCCACCATGCGAAGATGGACATGTTTGCTTCCCCTTTCACCATGATTGTAAGTTTCATGAGATCTCCCCACCTATGTGAAACTGTGAGTCAATTAAACCTCTTTTCTTCAGAAATTACCCACTTTTGGATATGTCTTCATTAGCACTGTGAGAACAGACTAATACAAATTCATTTACTTGAAGTTATTGTACTAAGATACCATTCTTTGCTGGCTCTCAGCTGGTGGTCATTCTCAGCTTCTAGAGGGCCTGCATTTCTTAGCTTGTGGGCACTTTTGTCTTCAAATCCAGCAATGCAGGTTGTCATCCTTCTGGATTCTCTCCCCTGCTTTTTTATGTGTCATCACATCTCTCTGACCATTACTAGGAAAGGTTCTCTATTTTTAAGAGCTGATGTGTTTAGATTAGGCCCACTATGATAATCCAGCAAAACCTCCCCATCTCAAAATTCATGACTTCAATCATATCCACAGAACCTCTTTTGCCACATAAAGCAACACTCACATATTCTGGGTATTAGGATATAAACATTTTGGGGTCCATTATTCTGTCTACCATAGGTCTCTTGTAAGATTCTGTGACTCTTCAATTCAAGTTTCTATCTGCAAAATAACTACTTTTGATTTCAGAGAAATAAGAAATATTGGGAATATTGTGGCTTCTGTGATGAAAATACTTTTAGTTACATTTTAAAAAACGTTATGGAAAAATGAATTCTGCCTCTATTTATGCTAAGTATACCAAACACAAGGCTGATTTTTTTGTTAATTCAATCAGCCAATGCAATGGAAACATACTCTTGTTGTTTAGTGTCAAAGTGATTGAAGGTACATTTTCAAGACGTGAAGCAGTGCCATGCAAATATAGTGTTGAGGCAAAAAAAAATTAAATAAATAAATTCCAGATCGTCCCCTTCTTCCTTCTTCTTTTTGTCCTGAGGAAGAGAGGATGGTATTATGGGATAAAATGGTAGGATTTCAAATAAGATACAGATTATTTAATTTGGATATGTTTCCAAGTCTCATATAAGAAATCAATTTCTCTTGAAATAGAAAGGAAATTTTCCTTCTGGTAGATCATGAAAAAGGTTAAGTGTTGCAGAGGAATGAGAGCAATGACACTCTAATTATTGCTCCAGACAGGACCCTCACATTATTTTTTATTTATTTGTTTATTTACTCAATAGTATTCATTCTGAGTTCATCATCTAAACCAGGAATTATAACAATGCCAATCATTCTACCCATGCCTTCTCTCCAGCTTCTCTTTGGCCACTCTCTCAGAGGTAAACATTAAACTGAATTTTATGTTTATATTTTCTTTGACAAAAAAATATTTATAGGCCAGGCCATGGTGGCTCACGCCTGTAATCCTAGCACTTTCGAAGGCCAAAGTGGGCAGATCACTTGAGCTCAGGATTTCAAGACTAGATTGGGCAACACGGTGAAAACCTGTCTCTACCAAAAATTAAAAAAAATTAGCTAAGCATGGTGGCAAGTGCCTGTGGTCCCAGCTACTCAAGAGGCTGAGGTGGGAAAATTGCTGGAACCCAAGAAGTGGAGGTTGTAGTGAGCTGAGATTGCACCACTGCACTCCAGCCTGGGTGACAGAGTGAGACTCCATCTCCAAAAAAAAAAGTTTTGCACATATGTGTATGATTAAATGATATATTATTTTACTTGTTTTTGTACTTTTTACAAAGTTTATAATCTGTTTCTATTTTAAACTTTATTTTCCATTCAATACTTTAACTAAAATTTAGTGTTAAAGTATAATTCTATTAATCTTATCCATTCTATTAATGATGGCCATTTATATTATTATTTTTTTTGAAAGAAAGAAAAAAGGAGAAAGAAAGAAAGCAAAAGAAAGGAAAAAAAAAGAATGAAAGAGAGAAAGAAAGAGGAAGAGAAAGAGGGAGAGAGAATGGGATTCTTGTTCTATTGCCCAGGCTAGAATGCAGTCTAAAAATGGGTATTAAAAACCTCTTTTATGCCAATAATTGTGCTTAACAATGGAGACAATGATGGCCATTTAGATTCTCTCCAGTTGATTGCTATTTTAAAATGCCACATGAGGGTGGAGCTGTAGAAGACAGGAAAAGAACAGCTACTAAGAGGCAGCAAAGGAGACAGCAGAATTTTGGAAAGATCTGAGTGCTGAGGAGATAATATACCAAAGTAATAGGGTTTTGGTAATCATCTGGACTCTTTAGACTTCATAGACCACTCTAGTAGTGGGGCAGATCAGAAGTAGGCCAAGATTTATTTACTACAAAGCCTTGTTGCTGATGGATTGAGGTGATTATCATTTAATCTTGCCATTTGCCAGAGAATAGAGCAAAACATTTGTCAAAGAAGATAGCATTATCCAGTGATTGTGTAAGTTTTCATATATAATGTTCCATTATTTGATAATCATAATAGGCATGCCAAAACTCCCATACAAAGCAGAAGATAGAAATAACTTCAAATATGACACATATACTGGAGTTATCAGATACAGCTTTTAAAATAATAGTGATTAATATGTTCACAAAATAGATGACAAAATGGATACTTTCCTTGAGAGAAACGAAACTTATTTTAAAACTGTAAATTCTACTGCTTGGGAGGCTGAGGTGGAGGATCCCTGGAGACCAGGAATAGAAGGTTGCAGTGAGCTATAATTGCATCATTGCACTCCAGGCTGGGCAACAGAGCAAGACCCTGCCTCTAAACATTTTTTTAATGTAAATTCTAGAACTGAAAAATTCAGTAATTGAAATTAATTAGTCAATAGATGCATTTATTAGCCATTTGGACAAACAAATAGGATTAGTGAACTGTAATACAGGTCCACAGAAAATATGCAGACTAAAGCATGGGACATTAACTGCCAGGCATTTTCAACTTGTCTTACATGGTACCTGAGCAATAGCCCTGAGGCAAAGACCAGAATGGTGAGTGCCAGGGTTGTAGTTTGGGCTCCAAATCTGCTAAATGGTCTTTTCATTGTGTGTGTCTAATTTTAAGCAAAATAAAGCTTGTTTTCCTGACCTATTTTTATTGTCAACACTTTTGACATCCAATTCGTGGAGTTATTCTCCATACCAATATATTCTCCAACTCTACGGGCACCAGCTTGGTATCCTATGGTTGAATTTAATTCTGACACTAACTCTCCAGTGTTAGCATTGAGCCCACAGGTTAAAGGGCTCAATCACACAAAGCTTCGCCTACTTCAGATGGCAATTGCCAATCCCAGGTTGCCATCTTTGCTTCTGATCAGTCAGTTATAAATTGGAGTTTTCTGTGACCCCCTTCTCAAGTTCCATAATTTTTTAGCATGGCTTACAGAACTCAGGAAAGCACTTTACTATCGCTAGTTCATTATAAAGGATATCATACAGGATACCAATGAATAGCCAGATTAAAAGATATATAGAGTCAGGTATGGATGAGGTGTGTGGAACTTCTATGCCCTCTCAGAGTGTGACCAGCACCTCAGTGTGTTCATTAACCTGGAAGCTCTCTGAACCCCATTGTTAAGGGAGGTTTCCTTACATAGGAATGATTAATTAAATCATTGCCCTTTGGTGATTAACTCAATCTCTAGCCCCACTACCTTCCCTGCAGGCCAGGAGTTAAAAGCTCTAATGCTTCATCATGTCTTAGTCTTCCTGTTGCCTAGCTCCAATCCCAAAGCTAACTAGGGACCCTCAGCCACCAGTCATCTCATTAGCATACAAGAGACACTCATTTATTTCTGCAGATTTCATATGTTTTCGGAGCTATGTGCCAGGGACTGGAAACAATGACCCAATACTTAGTTTTTAATATAATACATTACATTTCCTTTTTAATTTGATGATGTCCTTTAATGGAAGATTCTAATACATTTATATTTATTGTGATTATTTGTGTATTTGGAGTTATTTCTACTATTTAAAACTTCTATTTTCATGTTTTTTCTTATGTTTTCCTCTCTCTCTTTTTTGTGATTGAGTTTTCATTTGTTTTTATCCTCCTGTTCTCAATTCTTATTTCTCTTTAGAATTTATACATGTAACTTCTGTTCTTTAGTCTTTAGCTTTATAATTGTATACATTTAATCCAATAGAGCCTTAAAGCTAAACACTATTTTGATCCCTCTCCTATATGATAAATGTACATTAAAACATTTTAGGTTTGATCTTTCCTTCCCTACCAATGTAGTGGCAATATTTTGGGTGGGATCTTGTGGTGATGAAACCCTGTCAGTTTTTATCTGAAAATATTTTAATTTTGTCCTTATTCTTTTGCAATAATCTAAGTTGACAGTTATTTTCTCTCATCACTTGGAAGTTGTTATTCCATAATCTTTAGGCTATAATTTTAGTTAAGAATTCTGCCGGCTGAACTCATGCCTATAATCCAAGCACTTTGGGAGGCTGAGGCAGGTATATCACTTGAGGTCAGGAGTTTAAGACTAGCCTGGCCAACATGGTGAAATCGTGTCTCTACTAAAAATACAAAATTAGCCTGGTGTGGTAGTGTAGTCCTTGCTTCTTGGGAGGCTGAGGCAAGAGGATTGCTTGAACCCAGGACGTGGAGGTTGCAGTGAGCTAAAATCATGCCAGCGCACTCCAGCCTGGGTAACAGAGTGAGACTCCATCTCAAAACAAACAATTCTGCTGTCATTCTAATTGTTCTTCTTTTTAAAAATATGAGCTGTGCTTTTTCTCTAGTTGCTTTTATGAGCAAGAGTTCTTTGTAAAGGATTTTGTAGGCAAGAGGCTTTATTCCAGTGAACAGTTTGCAAACTGGAGAAACACAGCAGTGTAAGACAAAGGTGCATTCCAGAAACATAGAAGATTTGGGTTTTATAGCAAAAGTTCTTGCCTGTGTTCTCAATCAAGTTCACTTATGCAAAAGAAGAATTGGATTTTGCTCAGTTATGACTGGTTAATACGGTTGAGCCCTAATTGGTTGATATAGCTCAGCCCTTGGACTAGGACAAAGGAGCTCTGGTTGGTTGGTTTCCAACCCTTGAACTAGAAATCTGTCAGATGCTTCTCTCAAATGCCAGGTGTTGGAGGATTTCTGGCAGCAGTTTATCTTGACACAACAGGAGCTGGTCTGCCTTGATTCTAGAAAGGGAGGTCCTGTGATAACTTTTATAATGTCTTTCTGAGAACACAAACTATATGATTGCTCCTTCACCCAGCCGTGGCCACCTGTTTTAACTCTGAGCACCTCAGTTAGCCACAGGGAATGCATTTTGTCTGTAAGTAGGGGCTTACTATAATATGTTTAAGATTTTTTAAAAAAAATTTTATTATGACCTGTCAAATATGGCTGTATTTTTATTTGTCCTGGATATGTGGTTTCTTATTTTGCATCTCTACTGGGAATTTTGCAGCTATTACTGCCTTTCTTTTCTCCTCATGTTCTTTCTTTCTATATATTTGTTTGAATCTTCAACAAAACCCAAAGCCTTCTTATTCTGTCCTCTGTGTCATCTATATCTTTTATTTATTTATTTTATTTTGAGACAGTCTTGCTCTGTTGCCTAGGCTGGAGTGCAGTGGTGTGTTCTTGGCTCACTACAACCTTTGCCTCTTGGCTCCAGCGATTCCTGTGCCTCAGTCTCCCAAGTAGCTGGGATTACAGGCATGTACCACCACCCTTGGCTAATGTTTATGTTTTCAGTAAAGACGGGTTTCACCACATTGGCTAGGCTGGTCTCGAACTCCTGGCCTCAAGTGATCCACCCATCTCGGCCTCCCAAAGTGCTGGGATTACAGGCATGAGCCACTATGCCTGGCCTCCTCTATAGCTTTTAATGTTTACTTGTTTTGTCTCATTATGCTACATTGTGGATAAATTATTTAGCTATGTCTTCCTCTAATCTATTATTATTATTACTTTTGTTGAGACGGGGTTTTGCTTTTGTTGCTGAGGCAGGAGTGCAATGGTGCCATCTTGGCTCACAGCAACCTCTGCTTCCTGGGTTTAAGTGATTCTCCTGCCTCAGCTTCCCAAGTAGCTGGGATTACAAGTACTTGCCAACATGCTCAGCTAATTTTTGTATTTTTAGTAGAGATGGAGTTTCACCATATTGGCCAGGCTGGTCTCGAAATCCAGACCTCAGGTGATCTACCTGCCTTGACCTCCCAAAGTTCTGAGATTACAGACGTGGGCCACCATACCTGGCCTATTCTATTATTATTTTTTGTTTTGTTTTGTTTTTTTGAGATGGAGTCTTGCTCTGTCACCCCGCTGAAGTGCAGTGGCTGGATCTCGGTTCACTGCAACCTCCACCTCCTGGTTTCAAGCGATTCTCCTGCCTCAAATTCTTGAGTAGCTGGGATTACAGGCGCTTGCCACCCTGCCCAGCTAATTTTTGTATTTTTAGTAGAGATGGGGTTTTACCATGTTGGCCAGGCTGGTCTCAAAATCCTGACCTCAGTTGATCCACCCACCTCGGCCTCCCAAAGTGCTGGGATTACATAATCTATTATTCTTTTAAAAAATTATTGCTATTTACCTAATATACTTATTGTCCTTTATTGAGCCTTTAATTTCAACAATTATATATTTTACTTCTGCAATTACAGTCTTTTCAGCCCAATGTGCCTATTTCTCATGTTTTTTACTCTATGCTTCTAACTTCACTTTTTTACAAATTTCATGCATAACTATTCTCTATTATGTCATTTTCAAGGTCTATGATTCCTTCTCTTTAAATCTTTGTTTTTGTCTGATGATTCTCACACGTAGTAGCTTGATTTTCTGTGTGTTGGTGAATTGTTTGAAAGGTCATGGTTGCTTTTAATCTATAGGAGACTCACCCTACCTGAGGGACATTTCCTTCAAGGAGGGCTTGCTTCTGCCTGGGCTGGTGGGTAATTTATCCCAGACACTGCAGTTACTCTTCTTTCAGTTATGACTCAGTAGAGTCAGAATTGAGACTTCAATTTCCCTCCTGGTGCTATCCCTACAACATTGTTCCCTCAGGGTACCATTTTCCTAGGGCACCTGCTGATTTAGTCCAGCTCACTGCCCCTCTGGCTGCCCACTGCTCTGACTCACTGCTGCTTTAGACCAGACTCCCCTTTTCTGTGGGCTGGGCTTCAGGACGTTTTTCCTGAAGCCTTCAGGGTTTTCTGCTTTGGTATCCTGTCTGACCCAGACTCCCTCCTCTGGAAGTCTCCTGGAAGTCCTGGAATTAGCAATCCTTTGTTGGCTTGTCTGTTTTCCTTTTGGTGGCGGTGGCGGTGACTCCAGTAAATGTTTTCTACGTTTTCTGACACCAGTAGCTGTCTCCAAGGATGTGCAGTATTTTTTTCTGGTTCTGAATAAAATGACTGCTCATACCTTTTAAATGCTAGAGACCCTGGAAGTAAAAACAAGGTGATGGTGTCTTGGCACTCTGATGTGAGAGTGGCAATCCCAGAAGGTAGCTATGGTTGTATGGGAGGTAAAATAACTATATTTAAGGTCTTATATTTTGAAAGGCAAAGGTTGACAATTCTTTCTTGTATTTGTGATCATCTAACAAGAAGCAGCAGCCAGAAATTTGTCAATATTGGAAAGGTAAAAAGTACTGGCAGGGCATAGTGGCTCATGACTGTATATCAGCACTTTGAGAGACTGTGTTGAGGGGATTCCTCGAGCCCATGAGTTTGAGACCAGCCTGGGGAACATAAGGAGATCTCCTCTCTATTAAAAAAAAAAGTTAGTGGGGCATGGTGGTGTGCACCTGTAGTCCCATCTACCAGGGAGGCTGAGGTGGGAGGATCCCTTGAGCCAGGAGTTCAAGGCTGCAGTGAGTTATGATCATGTCATTACATTCCAGCTTAGGTGACAGAGCTAGACCCTGTCTCTTAAAAAAAAAAAGTACAGTCAAGTTTGTGTGTTAGCTTAATGGAAAGAAAGAAAGAAAAGATAATCCCTATGCTGTTAAGAATATCCTAAAGTATTAATTAGCTTTAAATATGAACTATTTTTCCTTCCTAGTAGAAAGCATAAAACTGGGTAATGTATGAATGATACAAATGATAATCTGTATACATTTAGGTGTATAATTTTAGAGGAGTTCATGTTACATTGTCCAACATATGTTGATAACACATGAAAGGCTTCTGAGAATTATGGAATTTTATAATTCAAAATGATCATCTGCATTTAGCCCCTGTAGGAAATTAAATTAAATGAGGGAAAATGTCTTGTTTAAATCTGAAGAACTTAGCAGTGACACAGCCAATTCAGGACAAGTTTTTGATTTCCAGACTAGTGCTCTTTTTTATTGTAACCTGCTGCCAACAGGGATGGGTGAAGAGGACCTTTAGGGACAAGCTAAATGGAAGGGCAAAAGTCTTTTTTTGTTTTTAATTTAAAACTGTAGTTGGCTTTATTTAGGCCTCTAACAAAAAGCACTAATAGTGAAGAAACATTAGCAATAACAAATCTTTCTTGAATTATCACTGATTGAAATGTCATGATGTCTGTTGATTAAAACAGTGTGTGCAAGGAAAGGAAAGCATGTAGCTTCATTTCTTCCTAATGAAGTAGAAACTGGAATTCACTTAAAAATGTTTAATTTTCATGGTGCCCATTTCCATCATTTTACGCTATTAAATAGTTGAAGAAAAAATATAGGGAATTAGATTTTTGTTGGGAACAATAATTATAATAGGCACTTTATAGTACTCACACTGTGCCCAGCAGAGCTCTCAGTGGTTTATGAATTTAATCCATGTAATCCTTAAAACAAGTCCACAAAGTAGGTCTATTATAATCTCTATTTAAAAGATGAAGAAACAGAAGCAGGAGATCAATCTACTTGCTGTGTCAAACAATTAAAATAGGAACAATCTGTCCCAATATTAGTTTACAAAATGAAGTGGTTTACAAATCCTTATCTATTTAGAAATGAATAGCAGAGCCTAAACGACTTTACAAAATTTAAATGAAGACTTTTTTTCTATCAATGCATTATATTGTTTCTGAAACCATTTTTCTCAAGTGTTGAATCTGAAATCTCAAAGAGCTACTCAAGTCAATTGATTATTTTGCTGTTTGTTTTTTCCTTTTTCTAGACAGCACTTGTTAATGCTCTTCAATGAGGCCTAGTTTTACTATGGTAATCATTGACATATATATTAGGTTGGTGGAAAAGTCATCACAGTTTTTGCCATTTCTTTCTTGGCAAATCTAAAACTGTAGTTTGCTTTATTTAGGCCTCTAACAAAAAGTACTAATTAGTGAAGAACTACTTTTATGATGAAAACTGTGATTACTTTTGCACCAACCTAATAGACAAGCAAAGCCAAGGAAACGTTACAGGAAGCAAGGGACTCTGTAGAGAAGTGCCAATGGCAAGATCATTGTGAAATCCCTATATTAATATAAGTGGGGTGTTTCCCTAAGGAGTTGTACTCTTACTTAGGAACACAGTATCCTGTACTAGTTTCACGTGATTGTCACCTTAAGTGAAGTGACAAACGAGTGATGGCAGTTATAAAACGAAGACTGGTTTCAGAAAATCTAAATAAAAAACAATTAAGGAATTGTATATGACAATAGAAAATGATGTTGATGGCAAGAAATGTAGAGATTGATGGACTGAATAAAAATATGGTCTTGCTTATTCAAAGCTCTTTTGCAGATAAATCAGAATGTTTTTCTAACATGTAGGCATGAATAAATTGTAGTACACAGAACACAGAGTATCTACAACAATGACCAATGTTCCAATCTTAATTTTTGTATTTGGTTCAGAAATGCAGCTTGGAATGTTTGTTATACATAAAGAATCTGACATTGTGTAAATGGCTGCATAAGCTTAATGTAAAGGACAATCATGGAAGAATTTATCAGCTTGGACTGAATGTTTCCTCAAGTCATAAATGAACTGCAACTCCAATAGAATGCAGAGTGAAGAGTTTCCTATATGTTTGCTACTGGGTTTGTAGAGATAATCAACAGACACATTGCTGTTGTGTTTGTAGGGATATTGATAAAGACATTGCTAAGGATGGTGTGTCACATTCTCTCTTCTATGTTGACCCACAGAAGAAATGTCTGACATACTTCCATGACATGAAAAGTTATTCTTCTCTTGAATTACTGCCTTTTAAAATTCTTTGGACATTATGTGTTTGATAAGTGATTTTGTTTCTTTCTGCTTTGGACACTATGAATATCAAAGCTGAATTTGAAAAGCATTTTTGTAACCGTGTAATATCCTGTGGAATTCACTTTTATGTACTAAATATATCTAATAGGCCATATTTTATTTTCCTTTGTACCCATTCTTGGGTTTATTTTTGAGCCTGTTGCATTATCTATATTTCTGTAAGAAACTTCACATCATTTTGAAAGCATGTAGGGTATAATTACCTCAACAAATGTCTTATTGTTCCTTATCAAAGTTTGTAAGTACAGTAGACAGTGAAAAGGAATGAATATCAAGTATGCCAAAATGCTATATAAAAAAATCACATACCATTATTGTTTGAATACGGACTCCAAAGTCTGAAGATCAGAAATGAAAAAAATCTTAATATTCTTATTCTAGTAATGGAAAAGGAGAAAAAACTGATAATTCACATATTGAACAGATTATATTATGTATGTGTTATTAGAAAAAATTGGATCATCAGAGTCAGAATTTAAACTTTTTAAATGGTTACGTATATATAGGAAAAACTTTGACAGATACCTTTGAGATGTATGAGCTTTGTAATCTGCTTTGCTTAATGTAAACTCTATATTAAATTACCCTACTTATTTTTCCATGTTAGCCAATGAGAATATTTAAGGAATCAAATTAAATTTGTTATACATTCACTCTGGCTAATTCAATGGTCAGGGTTTTGGAACCAAATAACAACAGCATAAATTACAGTTGTAGAATTCAGATTAGAGGTCAGGGAGTTTGCTTATCTCATTCTTTTAAGACCTGTCCTGTATTGTTTGTATTTGTTGGGGTGTAGGAAGTTAATAATAAATGACCCCCAAATGTAGAGGCTTTAAACGATAAGAGCTTATTTCTCATTTGCATCTATATGTTGACCATGGGCTGGTTGAGGCTTTGCCATCTGTTGACTTCAAAATTGGACCCAGGCTGATGGAGATTCTGTCAGGGATATTACAAGACTCATAAGGGAGGGGAAGTAAAAACATGGTGACTCGTGCTGAATTGTAAACTTCTGCTGAGAAGTATCACTTTTTGTTCACATTTCACTGTCCAAAGCAAGTCATGGCTAAACTTGTTATCAGCAGAATAGAATGTATAATCCTCCCACTGAGGAACAGTGAATATTTTGAATAAATAATATATCACATTGCTTGCAAGCAATGGGTCTTACAGCTTGTGTTTTTTGTTTTGCCTGATTGGGCCTGGTACAATGTTTAATACTTAGACTATTTGACTCTCTAGCATATACAATTATAATTTGTCTCGTCTCGACTCTGGTACACATAGATGACATTTCTCTCCCCTTGTATTTTCTAGGATGCCTATTATTTGAGAGGGTAAGATTAGAAATAAACACCTCTTAGTGTGGCTTGTATTTTTTTTTTTTTGCATTCTTTTCTAAACTGCTTTCTAAAGGATAAATAGAAAAATGTATACACACAGATACACACACACACACTAGGTTGGTGCAAAAGTTCTTGCCATTACTTTCCATGGCAAAAACTACAATTAGTTTTGCATCAACTCTGTGTGTGTGTGTGTGTGTGTGTGTGTGTGTGTGTGTATACATATATATGTGCATATATGACCTTGGTAGAGATCTGAAGTATGGTAAAGGTTTACCTCTTAGAATTGTTTTGAGGATTAAATGGAATGATTTGCAGGCAGTCTTAGCAGGGTATCTGGCACATGGAAAATGTTCAATAAATATTATCTTATTAGTATTATTTTAATCATAATATATTTTGCTATCTTTACAGCCCAGCTGAAACTTGAACAGTCATGTAAAGAAATGATTTACTTTAAAAACAGTTGAAAAACTATCCTATTAGATGAATTTACATTTTATTAATCTAACAATACATGTACACATAGACACACGTACACACACATAACTAGAAAGGATATATGTGAGAGACATATGTATTTATTTAGTCTACAAAAAGAGCAAAATAAATGTGCCAAATTGTTTGAAGACGCTTTGCAATAAATCTGCACTCTCTAATCTACCATTGTCTTCCAAAATTTCATGGTTACTTTGTTGGCATATATAGACAAATGTTTCCACTCCTTCAATAAGACACTAATTCTAACTCTGGCCTCCCATTAACTGCAAAACATCTCATGCAACATTATTCTGCAGGTTTAGCTGACTTTATTGGTCAACATCAAGAAATTCACTTAAATGTTAATAATTTCAGATGGCATTGAACACTCTTGAACTAACTTTTTTATTAGAGCACACATGGTTTTCAAATTCAAGGAATAAAATATTCCATAAAATATGTTTTAAATTTAATGAACTCAAGACTGTTAGCAATAATTTGAATCACAATGAAATCAACATGTGTGGCAAATATTTGTCTACTCTGGTAACCAACAATACTTTTGTGCACCAATTTTTACTTTAAATTTTATAGAATTATAACAAAAGAGAACTTCAGCTCAGTTCTTGAAATCATGGACAAAACTTTGCAGAAAAATAAATGAGTCATATCATGTAAAACCATATGTACAGCTGAGTTGACTTTTCTCCAAAGTCATTATATATTATCATTTTAGTATTGTTCCCTGCATTTTCTTTGACTTCTCCTTTAAAAAATATTTTCCTTATGGTAGAAATCCAATTTTTTCCCCCTTGTAATTGAAATTTTCTGTTTGCATGAGGCCAAAGCAGAGCAAATAAGATAGAAATGGAGAAGGCTGAGCAGGAAATATTTGGAGAACAGAATTATATGGGAGCTTCTTCCTTGTATGTAGGGGGCATAGGTATGAATCTATGTGCTAGAATAGGTTTTCCTCACTGAAACAAGCCTTATCACAGAAGCACTATGTGAAGTAATGTTTTGGAAAATGAAATAATTCCTTCCTACTGCTTTATAGCTATAGAGATATTTAATTTTTTTATGATCAACTTTTAACATTGTGACCACATTTTTCAACTTTGACATTATCAATCTTGAATGTGTCCATAAGAATTGGGAAGTACAGAATAGAACCTTGAGGTCAGTGAGTGCTTTTGTAAAGTGAAATATACTGATTTAATGGTAGTAATAACTCTCAGTTGATCTCTTTTATAAGTTGATCTTTTGATGTTTTGTCCTAGGCTGTTTTTCTGGTAAGTGAATGTGTAATGAAGAATCTGTTGGTAATATGAATGATTACCCTGTAATTTATCTCCTTTGGAGGTGTGGACCAATTGCAAGTTAAATATCAGGAAATGCAGGATGGAAGAATACTTCTCTGGGATTGGGAATTGGTTGAGTCTAAGCAATTTTGCCAGAATGGTATGGCTCATGATGTTGGTGGGGCACATGGCTCCATAGAAGTCCCACCCATCTTGTGTAAGGAAGGACTTTCACCTTTTCATGCCCTGGTTCCCATGGCAACTAGTATATTATTGGTTTTTGGCATGATAGTGGCATTGCGGCATATCATGTTAAATTACAGCTAGGGACTGGGCTGCAAAAGCTTTTGCTTCTTGATTTATGAGAGATAGCATGATTTAGAGAAAAGAACTTGTAAATAGCAATTAGAGGAGTAGAGGTAAAGAAGTTCACTGAGATTTGTTTTTTTCAGGGAAATACAGTTAATGGAGATGTCAATGAAAAGGATTTTCCATTTTTAGGCTAGCTGGTACTTCCCCTGTTAAATAAGACTGAATTCTGCCTTTTACATTCTATACAGTCTGACAAAGGTAATTTAGAATGGAGCTTTTCAATGTGTGTAGGCTGCTGCCACCAGGATTTATGTCTTCATGAACGAAATACAATTGCAGATGCCTTCTCAAGCTGATTGATAGTCAATAAGAAAGTGAAACAAGAGCTCAATCTCCAAGAAACAAGAAAAAGTTGTGTTTGTTAAATGGGGCAGAAAGAGATCTGCTATCCTCTTGTGATTTTTACATCTCTTTTAGTGTCTATGTAGATTTGTGCGGTGACACATGAATCCAGGTATATATTACCAATGTAACATACTTCATTTGAGTTGTAACATTTTCAGTGAACTGCATATCCCATAGTGTTCAGAGCCAACCTAAAATTTCTGACTGATTAGAATTGTCTACATTGGGTAAATCACTGAAGCTGGACCTGGAAAGAAAAGGGATTTGGCTCTTCTGGGCACTCTAGTATGCATTGTGCTTAATAGAAGAATTTTGATTCAGATCGTTGCTTTATACTGAAATTATTCTTTTTTTCTTCCCACATAAAATCAATCTTTTGAAAATTGAAGGCAAATATTACAAGGGGCACAACATAGATTACTGTTTGTTATGTGACACATTACTTCTTCCCTCCCTTCTTCCATGCCTAAAAATATATTTTGCATCTTTACTTATCTTTACTTACCCTACAAGGATATTACTATCCACTGTGAAGATAGACAAAACTGAATAATGTTGATGCAATGCATCTGGACAATAGTAGATAATGTTCATTATAGAGGATTAGGTCTGTGTAAGATACCTGGAGAGATAGAGTCAGTAACTCTGTTAGGATCAGGGATGAGTCAAGAAAGACTTCACATATGAGCACAAACAGAAAATTTTGGCATGGAGAATAGACAGTGACTTAAGGACATGAAAGAGTAAGGTATTTCCAGTTGATGAGCTCTGGTCAAGACTCCAAGGAAAGCTGAATAACGAAGGGTAATGACATCAACCTTCCCATACTAAGTTGGCCTTGATATTGTGAAAGTTGATGGAGCTTTAGGACAAAAGATACAGTCAGGAGCAAAGGCTCAACATTAAATTTCCTCTTTATGAAAGTCTCAGGTGCTGGAGTGAGTGTAACATGAGGATAGGCAAGGTGTACATTGATAAAGAAGTTTCAAATATTTGGTGCAGATAGTAAGAAGCTCCCTAGTTTTGGAGAAAGCATTACCAACAGAAAAGATGATTGTTAGTTCAAGGTTATTGTGAGGCTTGTGTCTTGGATTACTGATGAAGTTGTTACAGGTATAGAACAAGTTAAGTCTGATGTAATGATGAGCCAAGATAATTGTTTTGTAGTTAGAAATCTGTGTTTCATTCTAGGGCAGAAACTGAAATTGCAGATAAAGATTTGAGAATGTCCATCATAGAGCTGGTATTAAAGCCATGGAGTAGTGGATGAGAATACCCAAAATTGCTGTACATGAAACTCCAGAAAGCCACAAAATTTACTTCGTGGTCAAGAAGGAAGCTGAGAGAGAGTAGTGACTGACATTTGTCTATGGTCAGCTGAGCAATAATTTCTCCTTTTCCCCTTCCTGTGCCCAGGTTTTTGTTTGGGTATCCATACATATTCCCATTATGTTGCTGAGATTCCCTAGGAATCTGACTCAAACCCAGCTCTAGGGATGAGCCATGGTTTATACAGCCATTCACACTAGCATTGTACCACTGCCATAATGATTAATTCAAATAACCCAAACCTAAGTAACATGGCATTTTCAGGATGCGAAGGGTAAAAGATCTAATTAAATTTAATTGGACATGATGGGAAATTTGCTGGATGGAGGTTTCTGGGAAAAAATATCTCTGAAAGACAATCTGCTCATTCTGAAAAGTACATGTTAATGTGAAGTTCGGAAATGTTGCAACATAGGATAAAACTGACACCAGAGACGCAGAATAGAAGGAATGAAAACAGGTCCTTGGACAAGCTGCCTATCAGCTCTGACCTCTGCCTTACCTGTAAATTTCATTCACATTAGCTTATATGTTGTTATTGTTTAGATCAATTTTATTTGAGTTTTTTTTGTTTGAAATGGAACACATCCTGATAGATGCAAATGTATAACATGAGGAATGTAGTTAGTAATATTGTATTGCATATTGAAAATTTGATATGACAGTAGATTTTAGGTGCTCTTACCACACACACACATACACACACACACACACACACACACACACACACAGACACAGACACAGACACACAATGACTATGGAAGTTTCTGCTGTGTGTGTATCTAAAATATCATGCTGTATACCTCAAATATATACAATTAAAAAGGGACATGTTGAAATAAGATATTAAGAAAAATGTCAAATGACACAGAAGCCTTCAGTAGGCATGAGTTTGGCAACTGCAGTTCTTTCTCATCTTTGCTAGATTAGTCCTGTTTGGGGAGATGGGTGGAAGCAGATTTCATTAGGTAGAAGAGTAAATGGGGATAATGAAATGAAGACAGCAAGTTTCATAAGGGCAAGCATTTTCATCTTTTTGAAATATATGACGGAATCCCCAGCCCTTGGAAGAGCACATGAGAAATAGTTTGCACTTACCACGTACTGGACAGTGGATGAAAGTGAAGACATTAATTGCATATTTCTCATTTAAGAAGTGTGAGAAGAGAATAGAAAGAGTGTGGCAACATGCTGAAAGAATAGGATAAGCAAATAAATAATTTAAAATTAGAAAAAGTTTTAGTTTGGGATGGTTTTTACCATGTAATTAGAAGAAATTTAAGAAAATGTAAAAGATAATAGAAAAAGCTAAGAAATGTGAAGAATAGTCCTGTAAAATTTTTGAAAAGGTGAAAGATGCAAAGAGAAAATCTTGCAAGTTCCCAAAAAGGCAAAATAATAATAATAATAATAATAATAATAATAATAATAATAAGAAGAAGAAGAAGAAGAAGAAGCGGCAGCTACTTATAATGGAAAAAATTGAGGTTAGAATTCTGGAAGCAAAGAGATGGTGGACTAACTGGTGGTAGACCAGTAGGAGGAGAGGGCTACAAGCTGGGAATGTGGATATAATTCATCTACTAAAGGAAAAGAAAGATATTTATGGATTTGTGAGAATTCAGAGAATATGTCATGTATATACCTCAAAGATACAAAAGATAGAAGGGCTTTCATCAAAAGGAAACTCCAGGCTGGGTGTGGTGGCGCATGCCTGTGGTTCCAGTTACTGGTGAGGCTGCGGTGGGACCATCACTTGAGCCTGGGAAGTTCAGGATGCAGTGAGCCTTGACTGTGCTGTACAATACAGCCTGGGTAACAGAGCAAGGCCTTGTCTCAAAAATAAATAAATAAAAAGAAGAAACTTCCACATAGGTGATTATAAGTAGAAAAAGGAATAGCAAGCAATAAACTTTAAAATGTATAAAATGTACCTTAAAAAATACAACCAAGGGGATACAAAATGTTTATAAATAAATAGTAGTGATAACAAGGAATGCATGTTTTAAATGCTAAATACAAATTGTTGAAACAGAATGGACATACAGAAAGGAAAAACTGCAGTTACTATTATGTTCACCAAAACTTAGGACGGATGAGCATTCTAAAGAGTTCATCACTAAGAGGGAAAATAGAGAAACAAAAGTCTCTTAGTGGCCTTTTTAGACAACAAGAAGAAGAAAAAATATATTACCATGGGGAAATAGCACATCTCAGTTGGGAAAATAGTTGTTATTTTGTTTTCATATTAAAAGAGATAGATGAGATGTAAGAAGTTGGAAAAGAGAAAGTAAATACTCATAGAATGGAATAGTACAGAACTTCATATTAAGTCCAAAGAAAAGAAGGAAGAAATAGTGAAACACCAAAATCAAGAAAAAAAAAATTAGTGTAAGCAATAATGAAGAAGCAGCAGGAACAAAGTAAAAAGCAGTAAACAGTAAGATATAAAGAACAAAATCAAGTTTAAAAAAGTCATGTTAAATATGACTTGGCCAAATTCTCTTACTGAGAAATTGAAACTGAGAAGCTTTTCTTTTAGAAAAAAGAAAACCCAGATATAGTTAGTAATGAAACACTGAAAGTTATGAAGAAAGTTTAAAAAGACAAGAGAAGCCAGATAAAGGCAAACAGAAAAACAGAATGGCAGCATCATTAGATGGGGTGGAATTTAAGATTAAATGCATCAAATATGTATATGTGACCAAAGAATGAGTTAGATCTGTCCGTTCTTCTTGAGAAAAAAGAGATTTCTGTCCCTAGGTATGTTGAGTGTGCATGTGTCTATGTAATTCTGTGAGCAAAAGGAAAGACGTGGAAGGCTGCAGACTGGTGTTTAGTATTAGCTACCTAGAAGGGACTGGGGCAGCTTGTACAGGATCAGGTGCAGATAAGGCTGGAGGAAGAAAAATGAGGTTTCAATAACAGCTGACTTTGGGCAAATACATTGATAAATCCCCCATCAGCTCCTTCCTAAAACTTAGGATATAGGCCCTGGATTCAGGAGACATTGGAGAATGATATCAAAGCTCAGGGTGAGTCCCGTAGAAAAGGTTTTAGAACTGACCCACAGCTGCCTGCTTAGCCACACTACTTAGGAGAATAAATTCCTTTTTATTTTGTTGTATGTAAGTATACAAAGAAAACTGCAAATAGCATTAAAAAAATTGAAGTATAAAAACAGATGCTTGATTCCAATAATATTTGGTTGGGTTGTCTCAAGGCCTAGAAATTTTCAAAATGTCCAGGATTAATATATGTTAAGGAGTGTTATTAAGTCAATTTTACAGAGTCCTAGTATTATAAGGCTAATGTAAGACCCAAGGGTAGAGTGTAAAGAGAACAGCAGTCCACACCGAACACTTGGGATCTGTGCTTCGTCCCTTCACTGACGTTTCCTACCTGCAGATAAGTTTTGAAGAGATATACATACAGATTTTCCTATTGTTTCCCCAGCCCCAGGTAATTGCTTTGAATATCCTGCGAAGGCCTGGAGTCACTTTTAATTGGGTGATTGTAAGTAAGAAACAATATAGCATATAAAATCTTGGTAATTTAGAATTTTTTCTATTTCAAGGTCTGTTAATTATGACCATGACTTACATAAATATCAAAGGACAGACAAACTCTCTAACCAGGACATAAGAAATTATCTGGTATGAGAAAGCAAATTAACTTTGTGATATATTTAGATCAATTTAGAGGTGAGATGGATTTTTTCTTTCTACAGCTAGAGAAGGCGACCAGCCGGAAAGCCCCCTGCTTAAAAGAGAATCCACAAAAAGGATGAGTTCATTAGCAGAGGGCTGGATTGATTATAAGGTTGATGCTGGTGAGCAGACTTATAAATTAAAGGTGTAACTTTAACTTTTGATAACAAACATTTTTTAGTGACATGGGTGAGTGTGGCTGTCTATAACAAATGTTTCATAAAGTTTGTGGTTATTAAAAGCTTTATGGTTAAACGTTACATTCCTTTGTGATTAAACCAAAAGGTTAGTTAAGCAGTTAGATATTAAAGTGAGGGGCTTTGATGATGCTAATAAGAAACAGAGCGTGTAGATTTCAACTTAGACAGTTTCTCCTTATGGCTCACCTCTCTATCACAGACCACATTGCTCTCTGCCATCCTTTAGGCTCTGCCAGGAAAAGCAGTGGCGCAGGGTATTGAAGGTTAGAGGAGCGTGAGTTTTTGAATATTTATTCCCCCAGTTTCCTCCCTCACCTATTGCCATAGGTTGGCTGCTTTTTGTCCCTGGAAATAAGGACTTCTGTCCAGCAGCCTCTTTATATACAACTCTCTTTGGATTCCAGTAACCTCCCGTTTCCTGCGCACCTTTTAGCTTATGAGTGGCAATGGCCTCACTATAGCCCTTGGCTACTGCAGCCTGCTCTGAGCTGTGCATAGAAACTCATTAGTGAGCTCTCATCAATGTCTAGTTTGACTGTGCCTAATGGTTACTGTTAGGCCCCTGACTGACACCATGTGCTGTAATCTTCTAGATGTTATTCACAAATGCAATTTTAATATGGTACTTTTTTAACTTATGTCAGCAAGATAGGTCTCAAAACAATTCTCATCAAATACAGTTGTACCTTACATTTTCACAATCTAGGCCCACTAAAGAATTAAAGTTTACTCATCCCTATTTCCAGAGTTATATCTTGCTTTATTTGTGGATAATCAGGAGGCATCTAATTATGATGTGGACCTTACAACCTACAGTGTATTATTACTGTGAATACTCCCAAGTTTAGTCCTTTATCTCTTTAGACTGTGGAATTAACATGCTGACATTTTCTGGCAATGGTCTGTGTTTAACAGAATCTTAGGCAGGTCTAAGTGACAATGATTTATCACTTTGTCCTTGTTCATGAGACTGTCAGGCTCAGTGGAGCTTCTTGGAGTGCATAAGAGAATTCATATGTATACAGATCTCTAAAGGGAAAACATATCCATGCCTGTGTGTTGTGGGTGGTGATGGAGAATGACTCTATTCATCCATTTATTTATTCAGTTAAGAATTTGTGAACATATGGAGGCTTGCATCCATAGATAGTGAACTAGAGTTTTTTTTCTGGCTCCAGACCCTTCCATCTAGCTGATGAAAGGAAAGTGTTTCTCAAACTGAGAAAATCTCGAAGAGCTTGGTGGATGTTAATATGCTACCAATAGGTGTTTCCTGAAAGCCCCACAGGCAAACTGATGAAGAGTTTTTGCAAATCTTAACCTGAAAGGTTGGTTTGGGTATAGGAAAAACTCCTGCCAGTAAATACAACACATGGACTGAACTGTGATTAGGATGCAGCTTCTTCCTGACTTGAAACAGATGATGGAAGCTTCTGGATATGATTTTTGACCATCTCATTGTGGTGCACTGTTTATTGCTGGCATCTTGTTCCAGAGGCCTTGCTCAGAGATGGGAGAAGGAAGGAAGGAAACGGAAGTTGTATTAGTCTCTTCTCACACTACTGTAAAGAGCTAGCTGAGACTGGGTAATTTACAAAGAAAGAAGGTTTACTTGACTCACAGTTCCACAGGCTGTACAGAAAGCATGGTTGGGGAAGCCGCAGGAAACTTAGAATCATGGCAGAAGGGCAAAGGGAAAGCAAGCACCTTCTTCACATGGTGGAGCAGGAGAGAGAACCAAGGGGGAATTGGTTCTTTACAACCAGATCTCATGAGAGCTTACTGTCACTCGAACAGCAAGGGGAAAACTCAACCTCATAATCCAATCACCTTCCAGCAGGTTTCTTCCTCAACATTGGAAATTACAATTTGGCATGAGATTTGGGTGGAGACAGAGCCTAACCATATCAGAAGTGTTCCAGCCAGGGGCCCACCTCTGTTTAGAGGTGTTCTTTGAGGATGATGGTGTAATAAACAGGAGAAATTTGGAGCCTCAAGACAAATTTCCCCTAGATAAAAAAGAAATGAGGGCTATTTTGTAAGACTTTGTGGCAGTTTCTTAACATAGTCTTACCATACAATCCAGCAGTCAAAGTCCTTAGTACTTACAGGTTAAAACTTATGCCTGCCCAAAACCTTCACATGGATATTTATAGCAGTTTTATTCATAATTGCCAAAACTTGGAAGCAACCAAACTGTCTTTCAGTAGGTGAATAAATAAATAAACCATGGGACATATAGACAATGGAATATTACTCAGCACTAAAAGGAAATAAGCTATCAGGCCATGAAAAGAAATAGAAGAACATTAAAAGCATGTTATTTGACATGTCACTTAAGAAGAAGCCAATCTGAAAAAGCTACATACTCTATGACTCCAACTATGAGATGTTCTGTAAAATTCAAAACCCTAGAGACATGAAAAGATCAGTGGTTGGCAGGGGTTGGTGAGGATGAATAGAGAAATTTCTTTTTAGGGAATTTTCAGGGCAGTGAAAGTATCCTGATCCTATACTGGGGAGTACATGTCATACATTTATCTAAACCTATAGAATGTATAAGATCAAGAGTGAAACCTAACGTTAATGATAGACTTTGGATATAATGATATCGATGTAGGTCCATTAACTGGAACAAATATACTACCCTGGTTGGGATGTTGATAGTGAGGAATGCTATGTGTGTGGGAGACGGCAGGGAGGCAGGTGAGAACAGGGGTATATGGGGGCTCTATACTTTCTGCTCAATTTTGCTGTGTATCTAAACTGTTCTTAAAAACAAACAGATTTAAACATGAATTGGGTAGGCGAGGCAGTGTGTCTTCTGGAGTCTGTGCTGACACATAAAGCATGTTCAAACAGCCTCTAAGCTCTATAAGCCTTCCACACTGTGTATCACACTAATCAAGCAGGGTATCAGACTGTAAAAGAGGAAACATCATTCAGTAGTCAACGGGGATACTCCTGTCTCCAACTTATTCTCCTGAAGCATTCTATGCCCATGAGAATCTAAGCTTACTGATGGTAGGAAGTTTAATAAACACTCTCAAACTATTAAAAGGTTCCTTTAGAATTTCTAAATAACTGCTTGACAAGCTTGGGGATGTTCTATTTCTAGAGACATAGGATCCACCATGCACTGGATCTTTTGGAGATAAAGAGAATAAGATAGAATTGGTATTCACACCAAAGACCAAATGAGATATTTTGTGCTTTGACTGCACATCTTTGGAATGCTGGGGCTTTGGGCAATATTTTCTGAAGCCCTTAATCTTTCAGTAGCTGCCAATTGGCCAAGAAAGAAAAGAGCAGAAGGGCACATTTCTGTATATTACTATTCATAACAGTTTGGGATATTTTCGCTAGAGTAGTTGATGCTCCTAGGATATTTTCCCTAGAGTAGTTGACAGATAGATGGTAAATAATTAATCATCATCTCATCATTGCAGAACAAAAAGGCAGGGTTTTTTTGATTTCACAGATAGGGGAAATGTGATCACGAATGGAGAGGAGACAGGCTTAGGACTTGGGCCTGGGAGAAGCCCCAGAGGCTTTGTTTCATGGTCAAGTTGAACAGATTAGACTATTGGAGTCTCACAGTGCCACTGGCTGCTGCCGCAGCTTCCAAGAAAGATTGACATGTTTGTCTTGACATCTCACTTCAGGAGTGTATGGATACACAGGGCAGCATAAATATGGGACAAAAGTGTTCTAATATTTCTCATGTTGTATGTTCATTCGTCTCTTCAGGCAATTCACCACATGCGTTTATCCCATTAATGGCTGGAGAAAAAGTCCTGATTACCTTCCAGTTTACATGATACATATTCATGGGTTGGAGCAGTAGTGGTGAAGAATTCTTCTCTGCTTAGGTTGTGCATGTATTTAGGGTCCTCGAAATCTGAATAGCCACACTGTAAGTAGTTGAGCCTCTTTCTGTAGTACCTGCTTAGATATGATTTGTTTCTGATTTAAACAAACCAATAAACAACCATTTCAAGCGGAGAATTCTGAAGAAGATAATTATGACAAATTCTACTTCAAATTTTAGCTCTTTGTGGTGTTTTGCCTTGATTTTATGGATTTAAATTTACTTTAGTTTAAAAAAAACTTTATAATACACACACACACACACACATCTGCATATACAATAACACAGTATCAGCGAACCTAGCTGGTTCGAGCTTCAGAACATTTTGTTCCAGTGTTTTATGTGGCTGCTATAAGAATGTTATGGGAAATGTAGGGAAATGTCAGCATCCTATTGGGAGAGCAGCCCTGGGGTAATTTTTGTGTCAAAGTCTATTTCCCTACTGCAAGCTGACATGGAGAAAGAATTGAACAGATTTTTGACCTAATGTATTTTGTCTCTTGTTTTTGTTATATTTAGGCCAAGTACTTTTGGAGAAACAGTTGAGCTGAGCCTTCTGTTGAAGTGTTTGACTCCAAGATCCCAAAGATTTTTTTTTTTTTAAATAGAGTCTTGCTCTGTCACCCAGGCTGGAGTGCAGTGGTGGGATCTCGGCTCACTGCAATCTCCACCTCCTGAGTTCAACCAATTCTGCTGCCTTAGCCTCCCAAGTACCTGAGACTAGCACATGCCACCACGCTGGCTAATTTTTATATTTTTAGTAGAGATGGGGTTTCACCATGTTGGCCAGGCTGGTCTCGAACTCTTGACCTCAAGTGATCCACCCACCTCAGCCTCCCAAAGTGCTGGAATTATAGGTGTGAACCACCATGCCTGGCCAGGTCCCAAAGATTAAATTGTGTAAATGGCAAGAGCAACAAAAGTCAGAGACACTGCAAAGCAGTGTAGAGTAGGACCTGAGAATGACTTTGAAGTTTGGAGTTTCATTATCAAAATCTCAGCTTTGACCTTTGGTTGTTGTACTATTTTAGGCAAGCTTTGATTTTTTTCCATAAACACTTAGGATAGTTTCTGCCCTATAATAAATATTCAATCTGTAGTGCAATCATATTGATGACTGTATGGGCAACAAACTCACTTTCTTTTTAAATCAGAACCTGGTAATCATTTCCAGCCTCTTTTACAGAGTTACAGATTCTAAATATGTAAGATTAGGGCCAAGGTCTGCATTTTAGAAAGTTCCATAGATGGTCACGTAAGGAGTGTGTAGAAAATTATCTTTCTGGTGTTGGGACATTCTCTGATCTCACTCAGCTTGGTCTCTCAACATCTTACTCCAATAACATTAGGCCTCACTCCATGCAGCTAAACTCCTAGTCCTGACTCAGCCCTTACATGTAACTATACAATCCCTACCTCATTGCCATAACCATTTTCTCTGCCCTGCTTCAGGACACTACACTTTGGGGAGCAGAGAGAGTGCTGCTAGGAAAATTTTGTTTGCTTTGAAACAAAAAGTTAGACGGAGGCAGGGCAGATCATCTGTGTAGATATTTAGCTGATGAGGTGTTAAACTAGGAGAAATATAATCATATAATGCATGATGAATCTTGCATAGGCAAAGTTGAAAAACTGTTAGGATTCATCTGTACTTGTTGCTGAAATAATTTTATCTTAACTCCTTATTTTTCTGTGTGTGTTAGGTCTGCAAGAGATACTAAACTAAAATCCTCAGACTTGAATTTGCTGTGCTAACTATATGCATTCTTTAAAGAACAGTGACCATTCAAAATTGTATTCATTTGTGGGCAGTCCCAGGTTCATAGAGGTGGCAGGATGAAGGTTGAGCACAGGTGAGTAGAGCACGGTCATTCGTAGGACATCCAAATATAGTAGGACTAAACCCTCACAGCCAGGGAACACTGTGAGAGAGTGAAGACAATCTCAGAGACTTGGGAGTATGGTTAAGGAATTGGAGTCCTGGGAGAGATTGCTACAAGTGGAACATGGAATCAGAAATCCAAAGATGTGAATCTGGGTAAATTTGTATGATATAGTCTCAGAAAGACAGGCAAAAGTGCCCTAGAATTAAATGAGTGGGCATAAAAATGTAATAAACAGGTTGTAAATCAGAAGAAAGCCTGCGGATGCCACTTTTTCTTTTTTAAAAATTTTTAAATGTTCTAGGATACATGTGCAGAATGCACAGGTTTGTTATGTAGGTATACATGTGCCATGGTGGTTTGCTGTACCTCTCAACCCGTTGTCTAGGTTTTAAGTCCCAGATGTATTAGATATTTGTCTTTAATGCTCTCCTCCCCCTTGCCCTCCAACCCCCTGGCCCCAGTGTGTGATGTGCTCCTCCCTGTGTCCATGTGTTCTCCTTGTTCAACTCCCACTTATGAGTGAGAGCATGCAATGTTTGGATTTCTGTTCCTGTGTTAGTTTGCTGAGAATAATGAGATGCCACTTTTTCATGCTGGGGATAACCTAATGCTACAGTCCCCTCAAGATAGGGCTTAAGTACTTCCTGTTTCAAGGAATCATCAGTCAAGGAGATCAGTAGGTATCATAGCTGGGAATCTTGGAAAAAACAGAGCCCAAAGTAAAGAGGAGAGAGCTCTCACCACCAGATCATTTCCACCTTTGAATTTTTCTAAATGCAATTTGCAAAGTATCATCACAGGGGAGTACCAACACCAGCTAGCATTTATTTATCACTTACCCTGTACCAGAAATTAAACTAAGTATTTTACATGTGTCATCTCTTTATTCTTTCCAGCAACCCTATTGGTAGATTTCTTTTATCATCTCCATTTAGCATTCAGGAGACTGTTTCAGAGAAGTTAATGTGTCTACGTGATAGAGATGTACAGATGATGTGTTAACTATTCTTTATCTCCTGATTTTAGGTATTTATTGATCTGTGCTAAATCATAACAGTCCTTCCTGAAGTAATTTTCCAAATTTCTTTCCATCATAACTTCAGCCTACCTAGAAGGAAAATGAAGAAACATAATACACTATATATCTCCATCTCGCTATTATCTCTTTTAGTATCTTCCTTTGCTACTCTCTCTCATTTATATCTATATAGTGTTAAAGCAGCATTAGTTATTAAATTATATGAATACTGAGTTCCTATTCTGTCTTAAATATTTAGTAAGATATTCTCCTTAGGCTCAAGAAATGTATGGTCCAGTTGAAACAATAAGACAAAAGCCATAATAACATACTGAAGGCCATAGGTATCAAATGCTATACAGTCAGGCAAAAAAGAAAAAAATCTAGGATCTGAAAGTGGGGAAGGCCTCTTTGATATTGAGAATAATGTTATAGGCAAGGGAGCAGTTCAGCTAGTTTATAGTATTTTGTTAAAAGTCAGCTGATCCAAGTTTGGAACTTTAATGTCTATACCAGGATTGTCTAGCTCAACACATAAGACATAGAGTCAATAAATGATTTTTATTAAAAGGATAAGCCAATGAGGGATATCTGTTGACCATTTAGTGCGTCTACTTTTTGCAACAGATTTATGGCTGCACAGAAGTCATTCTCTTTGTGTAACTGTTATGTATGTATTGTTTTTAAAATAATGATATTTAATCAAGCCTTTTAATCCAATCATCTTCTAATACTTTTGGTTACTGTAAGGGGCTCTGAAAATAAAATTGGAACTTGAAAAAACAAAAATATACTTTGATCTGGAAAAGCTACTCAAAATGTTTTGAATTAGATTCATTTAATTGCATATGTCTATATTTTTTCACAAGTGGAAGCTTGCAAAATCTTGTAGTCCATTTGTTCTCATCCTGCTGAAAGAGTCAAAATCTTGAAAAAAAACAACAACTTATCTATAGGAAACCAATATTTGTGATTCTCTACTAATTTTACAAATAGCTTAAATGTTCTAGTCTTTGTCTCTCAAGGTAGTCACAATGGTTACCTATTGCTCTATAACCAAGTACCCTAAAACTTAGCAGCTTAAAATAATAAACATTTATGATCTCACTGTTTCTGTGGGTCAGGAATTTGAGAGCAGCTTAGCTTGAGGGTTGTAGCTCAGGGTCTCTCATGATGTTATAGTCAAGATGTTGGCCAGGGCTGCAGTTATCAGAAAGTCACCTGGGGCTAGGAGATTTACTTCAAAGTACTTCATGTGGCTGTCAATAGGAAGCCTTTGTTTATCACTGGTTCTTGGAGACCTCAGTTCCTTGCTATGTGAACTTCTCCACAGGGCAGCTGACGTCATGCTAACTGGCTGCTGCTTCTAGAGCAAGTGATCAAGAGAGAAAGAGAGAGCTGGTAGATGCTTCCCTTTTTGTGACTTAATCTCTGAAATATTTTTACCATCAGTTTAACTTTATTCTACTTATTAGAAGTGAATCTATGAGTCCAGCCTCTGCCCAAACAGAGGGGAATCAAATAAGGAGAGAAGAATTAGAGAGTGTGTGGACATATTTTCAAAACAACCACACTTTCCTATTTATATTTGTCTTTATATATTGTTCCTTTCCTTCAGAATGTGAGGAAAAAATTTCGTTGGAATTATGTGTGTGTGTATATATATGTATATATCTCGAATTAGCATTAATTGCATTGAATTATGTTGAAACTTGTTTTCAGAAGCAGACGTGTGTGACACTGTTCTATTAACCATATAAATATTTCTAATGCTAAATTAGGAATGGCTTTGCTTCATCTGAACAACTAACAGGTTTTTACATTTGAGCCCTGTGAATCTTTAATATGTTCAGGTTTCCTTCTCATGCTTCTTGTAAGAAGATTTAAAGTCATTTATTCCCTAAACTTTAGCAGAATTAAAAATCTTTCATATATACTTTGGGAGCTAATCTCTTTTACCTGACCTCCTCTTACTTTCCTTATGTTCTTATCATGATTTACCCTTACTCTAACTTTTCTTTTCTAGGTAAATTTATACCACTACTTAACATATCATTTTGAAATGTTCTCCTGTCCTTTTTGGAACAAGACAGGTTATAAATATACAATTGTATGAGGACTTGATCATTCTAAAATAACAGCTATCACTTATTGTATTGTGTATAATGTGTCACTCATTTTATGAAAATTATATAATATTCACAAAGATCCTTTGATGTAGGAAACATGATCTCCATTTACAGATGATGAGACCAGGTTAAAACTAGTAGTAATGGGCAGGAACAAGACTCAAACCCACATCTCTCTGACTCTAAAGCCTTCTCACAACTGAGAGCTTATGGAACTAGATGACCTAGATGCACTTCCCCTCAGTCACCTCAGACCCCTTCCCAGTACAGCTCTCTTGACAGTCACTGCTGATCAACGCTGCTTGACTCGGGAGAAGACTTTAAGTTCCATCTCTGGATCCCATGCTTGACCTAAAATCTTTCTTTCTGTAGTATTAGGAGGTTACTTTCCCAACTACTTTGTTTTGTACATCCTTTCCCCACCCCTCCCAAATAAACAAAATAAAAATTGGCTGGGCACAGTGGCTCACGCCTATAATCCAATAGATTAGGAGGCTGAGATGGGGGTCACCTGAGGTCAGGAGTTGGAGACCACTCTGGCCAACATGGCAAAACCCTGTCTCTACTAAAAATACCAAAATGAGCTGAGCACGGTGGCAGGTACCTGTAATCCCAGCTTCTCGGGAGGCTGAGGCATGAGAATTGCTTGAACCCTGGAGGCGGAGGTTGCAGTGAGCTGAGATCATGCCACTGCACTCCAGCCAGAGTAACAGAGCAAGACTCCATCTTAAAAAAAATAGCATTAGCAGAATGTGGACTAAAATTTATATTTTAAGAAGGAATACACAGCTTTGTGAACTTAGGATACTTGGACTAGTATCTTTGAGAGCTCAGTTTGATTCTATACAGCTTTCCTTCACATTTATGAGTCTGGACTTTGGGACTGAGAAGAGTATTTCACTTGATATTCAGTCCTCCTGCCAAAATGAAACTATGGCCCTCTTCCTGTTTTTAAATCCAATCTATACAAATCACTGAGCCATGCAAAATTTCTACCTGCATTAATAAACTGTTGACCTAAAATCAGAGAGAAGGGAGGGGTGGTATATACTTTATTTGATCTGTTGGCTGGCTGATAAAGGCAGACAATTTTATGAGATTCAGATTCACATTTTGCTTTGAATCTACTTTTTTAAAGTTCATAGAATTTTTTTTCACTCTTGAATTATCCACATAAGTAGCTTTGGGAGTTGTCTCTTCAATCTATACTATGACAGGTTAACAGAGATGGAAGCCTTTGATAGCCATAGGCTTTCTAAGTTGTACGTAGTCTGTAATATTTACCTGTTGACAGTCCAGGGAGAACTCAATTTATTTAGAATCAAGACATGAGTATTTGATTGTGGCTCTTACTTCATTTGCTTCATGTAGATAGTATTATACGTTAGATCCAAGAATATAAGTGCAGATTTGAAGCTAGTCTACAAATAGGTTGTATTTGTACAGCAAATATTATCTCTATTTTTTTATGTCTGTAGGGATTGAATACTTTTAGAAGGTATATATTGCAGAATGCTAAGGAGTATCTTAGAATTAAACAGAATAGTAGAAAATAAGTCTTGGGAAATAAAGTAATATAGTTAAAATAATTTATCCAAAGTGAAGCAATTGTTCTATGCTCAGATCTTCAAAATTATAAAAGAAATTGTCTTCTTAGAAAATGGTTACAAAACTTCAAAGAATTTTTAGTGTAGATTTAGGAAAGTCATTGGTGGGAATGTCAGTTTTTCTACATCTTTTCTGGCCGCAATTCTTTGTTTAAATTTATAATTTCTGAAGTATTGAGGTAAAAAAAATTTTTTTCCGATATAGCCAAATAATTGAAGCAAAATTGGAATCTATAGTTAAATAACTAAAATGCTTTCCTTAAATTCTCTTATCACCTAAACTAACATTTGAAAACAAACAAAAAACCTATAACTATGTATTGTGGATGGTATAGAGTTCCTGGGATACAGCAAATATACAATGTCAAATATTTAGGACATTTATGAATCCATTAATTAACAGTTATTTACTGACTACCTACTATACACTAGGCACTGGAGATTCAGCAGTGGAAAAAAAAAACATGGACAAAAAAATTTCTGTTCTCCTGGAGCTTATATTCTGTTTTAGTCTGTTCTCACACTGCTAATAAAGACATACCCAGAACAGGTTAATTTATAAAGAAAAAGAGGTTTAATGGAATCACAGTTCTACATGGCTGGGAAGGCCTCACAATCATGACAGAAGGCAAACGAGGAGCAAAGGCACATCTTACATGGCAACAGGCAAGAGAGAGAGAGCAAGTGCAGGGGAACACCCCATTATAAAACCGTTAGAGCTCATGAGACTTACTATCACCAGAACAGCATGGGAAAACCCTCCCCCATGATTCAGTCACCTTCCATCGGGTCCCTCCCATGACGTGGGGATTATGGGAGCTGTAATTCAAGCTGAGGTTTGGGTGGGGACACAGCTAAACCATAGCATATTCTAATTAGGAAGACAATATATGCCATAAAAAACACATAGCTTGTTAGTTAATGGTAAGCACTAAAGAGAACAAGAAGAAAACACTGGAGGAAGACAAAGTGGTAGAGCCTGTGTTCAGAGTAGGCTTTTTTATGAAGGTGGCATTTGAAGAGTGACATGCTGGGAGGGAAGGAGTAAACCATGTTGAGGAATGTGAGAAGGGGTTCCCAGACAAAGGAACTGCAATGCATTTTGCATTTCTATCCTTGCCTTTCTATCCTTGGCTTCCAGTGAAATGGAAGGCAAGGAGGCCAGCATGGGTAGAGTAGAGCAAGGAAGAAGATCAAGATAAGTTAGAGAGTAACAGTTGGAGACAGGAAGTAGATACTGTAGAACTTTGCAAGTCATGGCAAGGACTTTGGCTGTTACTCTAACTCAGGGCTTGCCCATCTGAAAACTACTGACATTTTATTACAGGGTTATCCTGGGTATTGCATGATGTTTAGTAGCATCTCTGGCCTCTATGAATTAAATTATGTTAGCACTTCCCCAGTGTGAAAAAAAAAAAAAAATTCTCTAGACATTGCTAAATATCCCCTGGAGGACAAAACCACCCCCAGTCAGGAACCACTGCTCAAAGTGATATGAGAGGCCACTGGAAGGTTTTGAAGGGAAAGGTGCAGATCTGATTTAAAATTTAATAGGATCATGCTGGCTGCTATTTTGAGTATAAATTGGAGACAGCAAGAGAGATCATACAGTATTTCTATAATTCAATGGATCTTGATTTTTTTTTAAATGTGAATATTGCCAGTGAGAAATTTTTTGCCATATTTAAGGATCTCTTCTTCTTGTATGATACCTCATTTGCTCAATAGTTGAAGGGAATTCATAGCAATCACAGTAAATCCAAACATGCCATCTCTTCTCACACTACAAAACAGAAACTTAGATTTTTCTTAACTCATTATAAAAAAGAAATATCTTTGTAGGTTACCAATGTATCAGTAAATGTCACTAGAAGACTGTGAATTTAATACAAAAACCAAAACCTTTCTATTGCAAAAAGCCATAGATAAAGTAAAATAAGACAATTGACAAACATTATTTTGTATATAGTTGTAACATAGAATATTCTTTGTTTTTATTTTTCATTTTTTATTTTTTGTGTTTATACTTTGTATATATAATTTTTATATATTTTTATGTGTTTGTAAGATATATACAAGGGATTAATATGAACATACAAATTTCCTCAGAGTTAAGGAAAAGAAAAAGAAACTTCAATAGGAAGAAAGGACAAATTATATGAATAGGAAGTAAACAAAATAGAAATATAGACAGGAAATAATTCAAAAAATGTGTTTTATACCACTAAGAATCAAATACATTTAAGTTAAACAATGAGATACATTTTCATCTATGAGACTGGCAAGGATAAAGAGTATTTTATTTGATATTTACAAGAAACACATACTCAATTTACATTGCTAGGTAAAGAGTAAACTTGTAAAAATCATAAGCCATGAGTGTTTTACTTCTAGGAATTTTTCTTATGGAAATAATTTGACAAGTGGCAAAGTTATAGGTAAGTGTTTTGTGTTTCTCACTGGAGGGTGGGATCGACCCCTCATCCAAAATAGCTTTGAATGTGCAGACTGATAAAGCCACACACACTCCCAGATGGTATGGAAAGGCTTATAATTCACATAATAGGACTTTCTGGGAGAGCATGGCAGAAACCCAGGCCGATCTGCAAAGGCTTGAGTGAAGAGAGAGGTGAGAGGTGATGGTTTTGATTGTGGTTAGGGAGTGGAGCTGGGGTGAGTGTTTTTGTGCAGGACCAGCCACGTGTGTGGTTTGAATTTCCTGCTGGCACCAAAAGGCTTTCTTACAGGCTTGCCCAGATGTAGGGCAAAAGGGGCAAGAGGAGAGGCAGGCCTTAAAAGTTGTCAGTGAACAAACACCAAAACTGGAGTCAGACTCTTTATTATAATTCATTCTTGACACCTGATCAATGATAGAAATGTGCCATGTCTCATTTAATAAAATTTGAACTTAAGTAAGCTATTCTGGCTTCCTGTGAGGCCTGTACCCTGAGGCTGGTAAGGAAGGTAAACGTTCCATTAAAGGCTTTGGTGAAGGGCCCAATATCTTCTATTTTGAGAAATAAAATGAATGCCTTGGTCACCATCAATAATGTCCAGAACTGAAGGGTATAAGGAGTGTCTTGGTGAGACCTCGTATCATGCATCGGGGCACAGAGAGACAGGTGTGACTTTGATGTATATTTTGGATACCTGTGGGACAAAAAATGCCCAGAGTTCTTTACTCTAATGGGGTAACCTCAGAGAAGGGACTGTTGCTGTCTGCATTAATTGGATCAGTTAGCCAGACCATTGTCCACAGCCCAGGGGTCTATAAAAATGTGCAGAAGAAGCTTCTTATTGTCCAAGTCATCATGTTGACTATCACTAAGGTGACTACCTGAAGTTTGGTCAGTTGTTATAACCCTTGGATCTTGTCTTTGATCAGGGCTAGATAGCAAAAGCTCTCCAGGGAGCTTCAACTCATGTGACATCTGTAGAGTGTATGAACACCCTTTCTGATCACTCAGTTGATTCCCGAGGGCTTCCTAAGTGGTAATTGGGCCCAAGAGGGATGACATCCTCTAGTGTCATTGTACATGACAAGGGAATGAGGACAGGGGAAGATGCTTCCTCTTACAGGTAGAATATGCCAGAGGGTTCAGGTTTGGCTCTATCTGTAAGCACAGTTTTCATTATTTTAATTAGAAGATCATTGGCCATACCAAGGCTTCAGAGTTCTGTCCCTACAACTGGAGACATAACAATCAGCTGAGATTGGAGAGTCATAGGCCCAGGGCTTGTGGGAGACTTTATCTCCAGAAGGAACTTGCATGAAGCCAAAAATTGCTGTTCTACTGGAATGTTGCATTGGGCTGGGGAGGGCAGTTTCTTGCATCAGAAGCACATGGGCAACTATGGCCATCATGGGTGCTCCAGTGACTCCAGGAGGCCTGAGAGGAGGTTGATAAAGCCTCACAGGAAGGGGTCTCTGGCAGCACTTATGGGAGTACCTGTTGCATAGCACTCAGGATGGATTCTAGAGACTACTGCCCCCACTTGCCCCCTCTTTTTTTTGTAGATGACCCAATTCAAAATAGGGCAATTTGTCAGTGATGACATGAATGGGCCAACTTTAATTTACTGTGGATGCTGGGACTGATACATGAATCAACCTGAGACAGATGGATAGGTCCCGGCCAAGAAATATAACCCAAATTCACGATAAAGTGGGCCCCAATTTCATACTCCTGTCCCTAAGTGCTAATTATTGAAACATGTGACTTATACTTGGAGTACTTTACAAATGGATCAGAACATGGGAATGTTCAAAATGCAAGCTTGACAGCAGCCAGCCATGTAGCTCAAAGCTTGCGCAAGTCAGCTGACAGCACGTCAAAGGGCATGTTTGCAGCAGCAAATGATCCAGTTGGCAAGCTAAAGGCAAAAGAAGAAAGACCCAGGGAGTGGGAGTCATAACCTAGAATTTCCTGCTAGTAGCGCCATTTGTGCTGTGGTTACCAGTGGACAGTGGGATTAACCCTTCTCTCAAAATCAGTTCAGATACTGAGACTGATGATGCCACACATGCAGTAATGAGATAGGAAAAGTTTTAATGCTCAGGCAACAGGATTATTTAGAATAGTTTGGAAAAAAGAAAAAATAAATGGCTTTGATTTTTATTGAAGTTGGGGCTTGGAGCTGGGGTGAGGATTCCTGCAGGATTTGTGGGGTTTGAAGTTCTCCTCTGCCAGGAGTAGCAGCACCAGGCTTTCTTATAGGCTTGCCCAGATGTCAGGCAAGTAGGAGAAAATAAGGGATGGCATTTGAAAGGGGTCAGTGGTATAATATCAGAAAGGAAGTCAGATTTTTTATTATCGTATATTCATCATAATTCTATTTATACTGACAAAGAATTAGAATAAATACCCAAGCAGAAGATGGGGTCAATAATTTTGTAGCTCCATGCAATGAAATAGTGTGAGACTGGAAATATTGATAGGTGTGGAAATTAAGTTACGTAAAGTAGGTGCAGTATGACTTCATTTTTAGTGAATATGTACATATACATCTAAACACACATATATACACATATACACACACAAAATTTGAAGGGAATACACAAAAATGTTAACAGTGATTATTTCTGCTGGTAGGATTATAATGAATTTCATTCTGATTTTGTTTATTTGCATTTTCATTTAACATATATTTGATTTTTTTAAAGCCTTCTTGTGGAAAGTCAGTTCATTCTTGAACCTTTGGTTTTTAGGCCATTTCTAGCAATGAGGCCACACATCATGTACAGGTGAGAGGTAGAAGCTTTGCTGCATGTGGCTTTGGTCCTTCTGCTGTGTGTTTCATCATTTTGCCTGGTCTGGTTTAAAGATGATCCAGATGGCCAAAAATGCTATGTTGAATAAACAGTTTTGCTGCATGGTCTGTTTAACACTGATTTACTATGGTTCAGAACATCTTGAATTAATTTTGTATTTATTTTGTAATTTTATAAGCCTGCAAATTTCAGAGGTAGAGAGATAAAGTTATTCAGAGTTACTATGGTAAGTTACTTTCCCCTCATTTTTCAGTGCCTTGCCTAGAAAATGATAAGTTCTTTATAATAAAATTTTTGAATTTCGACAAATCAGTAGGTGAGAATTTGGCTCATCCTAAAGATTTCTTCAGTAGTAAATACTGTTTAGAGGACACAAACACTTCATAGCATAAATGAAGGACAATAAGTGAGACCATTAAAAACTACTTTGCATGTTTGAAAACAACATTTCTTTCTCTTGAAATTATATTGTTTGAAAAAAGAAAGGTCACTAGATGTTTAAGCTATGTTTTTTAAAGTTTTAATATTTTTCAATTACAGTCACAAAGAAAAGTATTTAAAAGTTGATTTAGGAGGCAATCTAAAATTTAGAAGTCTATTATGTGACATTTACTTTTATTATCAGAATATTAATTACAGATATAACAAACAATGTCCAGTGAGCAATGCCATAGAACTTTCTTTTCTCTTTTCTTTTTTTTTCGAGATGGAGTCCCACTCTGCCTCCCAGGCTGGAGGGCAGTGGCACGATCTTGGCTACTGCAATCTCCACCTCCTGAGGTTCAAGCGATTCTCCTACCTCACCTCCTGAGTAGCTGGGATTAGAGGCACCCGCCACCACATTCAGCTAATTTTTGTACTTTTAGTAGAGACAGGGTTTCACCATGTTGGCCAGGCTGCTCTTGAACCCATGACCTCAGGTGATCCACCTGCCTTGGCCTCCCAAAGTGCTGGGATTTCAGGCGTGAGCCACCATGCCCACCTGCCATAGAACTTTCTGAAGATGAAAAAAATCTTTTTGGCAATAAGTGCATTTATTTCATTCTAGTTATTTTAAAATTGACAATTTGTATAAGGTATAGTTCTTATTTAAACATACTAAGCCATGTATCAGAAAACTTATTTTCTCATTGCCAAATATAAAGAATGTATTAAATATGGTTTCCAGAGAAGTTAGTGACATAAGACTAAAAAATAAAAAGAAAATTACTTGCTTGTCTATTATGTTCCACACAGAATAAGAATTTTTACCCATATTCTTCATCCATTCCTTCCTTTCAAAAACTGCTCTAACAATTCTTATTGAGCATTCATTATGTGCCAGCCTTAAGTTAGGGGTCAAGATCTCTTCCCTGATGGAATTTACACCTGTCTTTGTGATTTCAACCTTACTGCAACTTTTCAAAAGAAATATTTGTGGTTGACTGATGAGCAGGGGCTGTTTTCAACTCCATTTTCTCAGTGTCCCTCCTAGCTAAGGTGTAGGCACATTGACCTCAGACTCTAAGAAGAGGGTTTTCTGATAAAGCAGAGACCATGGAAAAACAAAACTAAGCTGGTGACTGACGGAAGCAGTGGGGATTGAAAGAGACATCCATTTTCCAAATGTGGCCATGGCATCTTAGAGGCAAGCTAAGGCATCTGCCCGTAGGGGTTCTGGTGGAGTTTTTTAACCTAAGCTTGGTTCTCTGGTCTTCCCTGCAATCCTGTGAGCCACTCATTATCTTTCAAATCAAGTCTTTTTGTTTTTAATTGTAAAATAAACCATAGTCAGTGTCTGCTGCTTGCATCTAAGAACTTAAGTCATTTAATAATATTAATCTGATTTCATCAAGGAGGGAATAAAATCAGAGTTTAATTAAGACCTGTTTGTTTGTAAAGTTCATGCTTTTTCTAATATGTTGTGCTACAGGGATGGCTTCTTTTCCAAGCAAAGCTGCCTCTGGGTCAAGTTTTATAACCTATGGGAAAATCACTCTTGGCTCATTTAAACCTGTATACCCTTGTGCAGTGGCACCTCTAATGAGAGCAGGGATGGGCTTTCTCATCCTAACTCAGCTCATCGACTCAGGGGTATCTGTGATGCTGAAACCATCTTCACTTCATTCAACTTTGTGAGAAAAACATTGCAAAACATGGTGATAAAAATAAAGCTTAGCATTGTGGAAGTGGCTCATTGAATTACTGTGTATCTTAGTTTTCAGGTCATTGTTTTGTCATCAAGTATAAAATAACAGTTTTAAAGTAAAACCTGGTCATCTTCTGTTAGTGATGGCAAGGCTGTGTGAGGTGTTACAGAGCTGGAGCTGGGGCCCCGTGACAATGTCTTATTCTACTCACTCCTGCTATTATGTGGAACATGCTCTCAAGATTTATGTTTGTTTTGAAGTTAATTAGCCTGATGTAAACCTTATGTGCTTGTGATTAATTAGTTTCACACTAGCCAATTCTGATGTGCATATATATAATCTGGGACAACATAGGTTGTGGGGGGTAGGGAAGGGCCAGTGGCTCCCAGGAGGCAGTGGATAGGAGGTCTTTCCCTAAGAGGACACCCCATCCTCTCCATTCTCCTGTTTATTCTGACAAAACCTGAGTACATTTTACACTGTCTTGGAGAAAAAAAAAGTTAACAGCTCACACTGCATTTTCATGAATCATCATGTTTCATGTTTGGACTCATTTTTTGGCAGTTTCTTTAAAAAAAAAAAAAGGAGTGAATTTTGTGAAATTTTGATGTTAGTGGAAGGCTCATTTTTTGTGTACCAGAGCCCTTCATGAGGAAATGCTTGGTTTTTCAGATTGTCTTACCTGTTCTCCTTCCAAAATTGATGATGCAGACAGGGCAGTTTGCCATGTGCCAGTGGTTGGTGGAGGGGGTGTGAGAAGAGAGGGCTTCAGATCTGCAGGAGAGTCCCAGAGTTGTTTTCTGGCTCCCTGTTGGACTCTGCAGCCTGGTGACTCTTGTCCACAAGGTCACTGCTGAAACCTGAGGGCTGGAGAGCATATTAAAAGCACCCTTGTACAAAAGTATTTGTAAGGAGACTAGGGTCAGCTGCTTCCCATCTCTTCTTCTTGTCCAAACTTTTTCTGCCATACCTTCCCCCATCTTCCCCTTCCAGTCCTGCTTCTCAGACAGAACTAGTTAAGGCCTGTCCTCCCTCCACAGGGCACCTAAGAACTGTGGATACATTCTGCATAGTGTACAGGCTGTTGGCAGAAGTTCTAGAAAGATAAACTCAGACCCAACTTCTTCACTGCACCATGTTCATGTGTTTAGTGTGTGGTGGCCACTCCATGCAAGACTCTTCCCACAGGATGAAATGGAAAATTGGCAAAAGCCCTCCCACTTTCTGCTTTTCTTCAACCTATCCAAAATTCTTCCTACCCCAACTTAAGATTTTGGCTTAAACTAAAGAGGAGGTCTTGACCACTCCCCAATAATAAATCTTTTTCTTTCTGCAATCTTCTGGTGTTGGAAGAAATTTCCTTCTCACTTCTAAGATACCATCTGTCCTGTCTTGACTTTCTCTGGATCTAATAGCTGTCAAGTTGAAACAAAAGAAACTGGCTCCTTTTCAGAGAAGTTCCAAAAATGTTATGTCCTCCGAGTGTGTTTGGGTTTGTGTATATATGTGTGTGCTTGTGCATGTGCATGCATTTAGTTCTATTAAAATTGGACAGGTATATATTTTTTGCACCTTGTAGTTATAACTGAATAATATATCTTGTATACCTTTCCTTTTGGAAGGTATGCACAGTGTATTAGTCTGCTTTCACGATGCTGATAAAGACATACCAGAGACTGGGCAATTTACAGTAGAAAGAGGTTTAATGGACTTAGTTACACATGTGTGGGGAGGCCTCACAATCATGGTGGAAGGCAAAGAGGAGCAAGTCACATCTTATGTGGATGGCAGCATGCAAACAGAGGGAGCTTGTGCAGGGGAACTCCCTCATATAAAACCATCAGATCTCCTGAGACTTAGTCACTAACATGAGAATAGCACAGGAAGACCTGCCCCCAAGATTCAGTTACCTCCCACTATGTCCCTCCCACAACACATGGGAATTCAAGATGAGATTTGGGTGGGGACACAGTCAAACCATATCACACAGATAAATGCTTTAAATAATTTTTTAAGGGAGATAGGTGTTCATAGGAAAGCCATCACCTGTTCCTCCCTTCTCTATCCCATCCTACTCCCCAGAAGAAACTATTTTTGCCTTTTTATACAAAGTCTCTTTACATTTTCCTCCTAATTATCTCTATACCACTAAATGATACAGCGCGCTTGTGAGGAGAGAAACTGTCAGCTTGCAGGGAATTCTCCATCTACCTGGAGGTGAATTCAGGTGGGTTCAGTGCTTAGGGGGTGGGAAAATAGCTGCATTGGCTACACTGTTTCTATACAGACAGAACCATCCATTCCTCAATGAGAGCTCATTACATACTAAATGTATGGGTAAGATCAAATCTATCGCATTTAAGTTAAGCATGCCCAATTATTTACAGATGTCTTAAAATTTGAAAACCACAATATTTGTAATGAAGATTACCTTTATATAGAAGGTATGTGTAACTGATGCACTGAATGTATGACTCATAAGATAGATAAAAGGTCTGTCTCCCAATCTCCTTTCCAACTTCATTCAGTGGAGGAAGACTTTCCTCAGCTCCTCAATAGAGTTACTGAAATAATAGACTGTCCCAGAGTCAATGTATGTGTCAAAACACAGTCATAATTCAAGAGTTAGGAGCATCTAGTCTGAGCTGTTAATGAATACTTCTGTCTTTATTGAAAGACGTGACTTCTGACCTCTTCCCAGCTGAGGTCTGGGGTGTACTCACTACCTGTACCCTTTTTTATTCTGTCCCCTGGTGGATGTTCTATACCCCTCCTGGGGTGAGGTTTGGGGAGAGATCAGAGGCCAGAAGGGATACACGTGTCTCTGGGCTGAATGGCTTTATGCTCTCTGAGCTGGACATGGTTAATGCCCACTCTCTCTCTTGTGGTGCCTTCCATAGGCTCATTTGAAAATCTCATAGGGGACCTCTCACTTGGCTGCTCCCTTGACCCAGGAGATTGTTCATTCTAACTAGTCATTTGGGCTTCCTTCTGTGGCCTCCAGGAACTCATGTTAGTCTCTAGACTTTGGCTGAAAGATCTCTTTGCTCTTTGTAAAACATCAGAGGTGCCCCTGACTAGCTCTTTGCCAACCATGGCACATGGGAAACACTCACACATTATTTGCTTCAACAAACTCTGGCGATGTGCCCAATCCCAGTAAGAAGGCAACTGTCCTGGCTCTGCAACCAAAGCACTAAGTCACCTGGGATTGCACCTTCTAGTTTTTGCTCTGCATAAAATCGTGTCTAACCCTGTGCCCCATATTCTGCTGCCTTTTACCTCTCTCAGCACCCTATTTCACAATGCCCTAAGCTTCAAGGGCTTCAGATGAAGCTCTCTGTGGGGTCTGATTGGAATCCTTCTTCACCAGCTTGTGAGGTAGGGGGCTAGGTTCCACAATATTCCCTTTGAGGAGTAGGTCTTCCAGCCATCTGGGCACTATCTTAAAGTCCTCTTCAGAGAAGTGTCTCTTTAGATGCATATTGTCTTTCCACTTTGACCTCTTTTATATCCTCCTCCTGCCCACAGTGTCCAGAGGATCTTGGACTAAGTTTTGACTTTACTTTTGTAAGTGCTGCATTTCCATTTGGCCTTTTTTTCTTTGTAAAATTCTATTTTTTATCTTTGTGACTTATTCAAATATTTACTTTTCAAAAATGTAAAACTGACATACAAAATTACATGTGTGAATGTACAGCAAAAGTTTAAATATGACACCATGTTACATACTTTACTATCCAGGTCACCAATCCTTTCTTACATAGTAAGTCAGCTATAGTTCATTAGCTTGCGGTTTTTAGATACAAGTCTTAATCCATCCTTTCTCCTGTTCTATTCTTTATTTTCTGCAATACTTAAGACTTTTTGCATTCTGACAAAAAGAAACCACCTGAAATCAGCATATGCAACTGTTCATGAATGAGAACTTGCATGGAATTGAAAGGCAGGAATGCAGCTTGACCTTAGAATGGATTTAAGCCAGAAACTAGAAGGTGGTAGGAAGCCTAGGGAATATTCTCTCTCTAATTCATTTTCTCTCTCTCTCTCTCTCCTCTCTCTCTCTCACCTTTCTCTCTCTCACACACACACACTCACCAGCGCGCGTGCGCTCTCTCTCTCTCTCTCTCTCTCCTTTCTGCAGGGCTGTAGTCTTCTTTCTTGACAGGCTGGCTTTCTTTGTTATCAGTACTGGTGGTAAGAAGAAAATGATCGCTGATGGCATTCCAGTTCATATATTACAATGTCCACTGCAAAGCCAGACATCTCTTATTTCTAGGAAATGGATTCTGATTGGCCCATATCTGGTCAGGTGTTTGTTTCTTTCTGTAATAAACAGGGGTGGCAGTAAAATGTTACAACCACAGTTGCCTTTGGGAACCCAACACAATGGATAGGGGTTAGTAAACAACACATGCACTGAAACATCTCCTTTAATGCCTATGCTGATTTTTCTTGTTGAACTGACTGCTATCTAAGTGTCATTTTTAGTATTAATTTCTATTGCTGTGGTAACAACTTACCACCCGGTTGGTGGCTTAGATCAACACAAATTTATTACCTTACAGTTTTGTAATTCAGAATTCTGAAATGAGGCTCACTAGGTAAAATGAAGGAATCAGATGGCTGCATTCCTTTGAGAGGCTCTGAGAAAGAATGTGTTTCTTTGCCATTTCCAACTTCTAGAGGCTGCCTGTATTTCTTAGTTCATGGCTCCTTTGAATCTTCAAAGCAAGAAGTGGCTGGAAAAGTCCTTCTCAGGCTGTGAAGGACTGTGTCACTCCGACAGTCACTGCCTTGCCTCTCTCTTTCTCTCACAAGGAACCCTGAGCTTACACTGGGCTCACCTGCATTACACAGGATAATCTGCCCAATTCAAAATCCTTAATCACATTTGAAATGTCCCTTTAGCCATGTAAGGTTAAAGATTTGCATGTTCAGGAAACTAGGATGTAGACATCCTTGGGTGGGGGAGCATTATTCTGCCTACCACAGCTTTCACTTGTCTACTTTTTTGACCTGACTTCTATTTCTATGTTGTATTTGACTCCATGTTTTAATGACGTTTCTTCTTTCTCTTTCCTCTTTTCATGGCCATTTACCTTTAGCTGGTCACCTGCAGTTAAAGACAGATAGAAATGACATTCTAGTGTTTTATTTAGTCTACTCTGCCCCCTCACTTTATTGAGGTTTCAGGAATTTACTAAATATGTATTAGAGTGACTCAAGGGAAAGATTACACAGCAAATAGATCTTGAGAACATATAATCTTGCAAATTGGCGAGATTGCCAAAAAACAGATAACCTAATCAGGCATAAGCAAGAGAAAGATGAGCCAGTCAGATACAAGGAAGAAAAGAAAAAGCTAATGTCAGCAGAAATTCTTAATTGCCAAAAGAAGACGACATTGAATGCATGGTGGTGAGGCAAACTGGCAAAAAATGAAGCTCCCATATGATGTGTTTTTTCCCAAAGCTACTAAGTATCTTTTGCAAAGGACCTAGGAAGAATATCATTAATAACTTTAGCTATGAATAAAATCAGAAAGGTAAAATAATAATGTATATTTACATGTTGATTAAAATAATGGCTATCATTTATTGGTAACTTAGTATGTGACAGGCATTGTAAGTGTCTTATATGCATAATAATGAAAATACTCCTGACATTTTAGGTACCGTCATTTGCAGTACTAAGACTAAGAACTAGCTAGATCATGCGAGTTGCATGAAGTCATACAACCTACTGGTTGTATGCTTTGTACAAGTCACGTAAGGAAGCCTAATTCTAACCCCTGTGGTTCAATTTTACTATACAGCCTTGCTAATATCACTCACCCCCTCTATATTCTCCCTACAACCATCAGATGAAGGCATCAAACCATGGAGAGGTTAAGAGACTTGCCCAAGGCCATCCATATTTTGACAGAGCTAGAATGGTCCTCTGATCCCAAACCACAGATGATAGGTCTTAGGCAGGAGCAAGAGAAGGAAAAATAAAGGAATAATGAAGAGGTAAAAAAGGAATGAAGTAGGAAAGTGAGGCAAAGGTGAGAAAAAGGAGCTAAAGGAACTAAATGTTGAATAAAACTTTGTAAAGGTATTCATGGTACGTAGCGGAACACATTGTTGTGTTTTCTTGCTACCTATCTAGAGTACTTGCATTGTATTCAGGTGACCAAATTATCCCTGTACTGTATGTCATTAACATGCACTTTACTATTTATAGAGACAGTCGCTGGTCCCAAGGGCCTTCCAGTCTACATATACATGTAGCACAAATGTCTCTCAGTTCATTTAATCAAGGATACAGAAAATATGTACTTGTGATTGGAGGACATCTTAGAAGTCTGCCTGATTCACACCCTCTGGCATGCATGCCTGGCAAAATCCCTGAGTACTGTGAATATAATGGAATAGAAATACCATGATTAAGTTATGCTACATGGAACCAATGACTTTAAGGAAGGGAGTTTATCCAGGTAGACCTCATCTAATCACTTGAGCCTCTTAGAGCTGTCCCTGGGGATCAGAGACAGGAAGTCATAAATATGAGGGACAGGAAGATGGCTTGAAGTTAGAAGAAGCCAAATGGTAAGGAACTTGAGTGTTCTTGAGGAGCTGAGAGAGACCCCTGTATGAAGGTCAGCAAGGAAAAGGGACCTCAATTCTACAACCAAAAGGAATGAAATTCTTCCAACCATGAGCATACATTTAGAAGTGGATTTTTTTGCTAGAGCCTTCAGACAAAAATTCAGCCCTTGTGACAGTTTGATTTCTGCCCTCTGATACCCTGAGCAGAAAACCCAGGCATGCCATGCTAGACTTATGACCTGTGGAACTGTGGCTTAATAAGTGGATCTTATTTTAAGTCATTAAATTCATGGTTGTTACACAGCAGAAGAAAACGAACCCAATAGTTTTAGTTTTCTTTATGCCAAGTTGGTTTTTCATTCAGCTCCCATTTCACATGGTGGCAAAAATTCAGTCAGTTCCATTTTCCAACTTTCCCAAGGCTGCTTCTGGGTTACAGTCTGTAAAAATCCCCCATGGACATTGAAGGAGGCTGGACTAGGTTTCTCTTTATTTGACATGGCATTTGTTGCATCACCTTTTCCTTTCTTTTTTTTTTTTGAGATGGAGGCTTGCTCTGTCATCCAGGCTGGGGTACAGTGGTGGGATCTTGGCTCACTGTAACCTCCACTTTCCAGGTTCAAGCTATTCTCATGTTTTAGCTTCCCGAGTAGCTGGGACTACAGGTGCACGTCACAATACTTGGCTAATGTTTGTGTTTTTAGTAGACATAGGGTTTCACCATACTGGTCAGGCTGGTCTTGAACTCCTGATCTCAGGTGATCCATCTGCCTTGGCCTCACAATGTGCTGGGATTATAGGTATGAATGACCATGCCTGGCCGAGTCACCTTTTTCTACAGATTGGTCCAGGCTAGTCCACATAGATCATAATTAAGGTACCTCTTGCTTCTAATAACAAGTCCCCTTCAGACTTTGTGTTTAGTTAGCTACCTTACTGTACCATTTAAGCTTAGCAATCACTCCTGCTCTGGGACCTCACCAGGGCTATGGAAAACTCTGGCTGAGACCTTCCCTGGCTAACCATGCAAAGTAGTTTTTAACTTTTCTACAGTTGTTAAGCAAGAGATAGGAAAAATACCACAAGAGACACAATGTGCATAACCTCTAAATACCAGACTATCAAAATACACATCACCTCCCAGAATTTTGGCATCCCATATAAGAGACATAATTGGGCTAGACATAACCTAGTCAAGTGAGTGACAGGAAAGGATCAAAAAACCTGGCACTTGCCCCCTTGTTCTGTCATGGACTACAGACTTTGGGGTGAATCTTTCCAGCTCTAGAAAGCAAGTAGCAGTGGTGGTTACAAGGCAAATGATCCTTTCTTTCTCCCCTTGTTTTATAGCTATGGAGAAGCTCCTTCAAATAGCCTCTCAGATTCATGCTCAGGGTGCAAACAAGTCACAATACTAGCAACAAATATGTATTCTGATATGAAAGCTATGTTTCAAGAGCCACTGGGGCCAGGATGTGGACTCAAGAGAGACAAAATATGTCCATTGGATGCCTTGTGGCTCAGCAAGCAGCCGTGCCAGACCTCTCATATGTAACTCTCCTCTCCATGTCATTGGTGTGAGAAAACAGGAAACTTCTGAAGCCACCAAGGCCAGATTGTTTAGATGATCCTGCCCACTTCCAAGCTCCCCCATGTAAGTGGGAGGAGCGAAGGATGTGGGTCTATCTCCTGGAGGAAATCCACTGAGTTCCTAGTTATGGCTGACCAAGTGTGCCTCTCCTTGGGATATCAAATCACATCTTTCCTGCTACCCCAGAAGGTACATATTTCTGTGAGCCTGCACATATGTTGTTTGTAATATCTGCCCTTTCTACTTGCATATGCAGTGGCACCTAATGCAGGACAAGCCCCACTAGTCCTGATGATACAACCTTTACAAAGTGTCCAAGATATTATATTACTCATAAATGGGAGAAATATCTCCTTTTGGACATGATGGAGGACCGTTTGGGTGAGTTGAGATGCCAGCAAGGGAGTGATTAGTGGTCTGTGGACTACTGCAGCCCTGGAGCAGCAAATATGCCCTGAGGGGGAAACACCAGTACAGCATGATGAAGCCCCATCTGGTTGCTTGACCTGAAAACACCTGGAATAGGTGTCTAAATGGGGATGAGATGATTCTTCTAGGCCGGTGGATGACTTGCGTTAGGAAGTTAATGGAGGCAAAGGACCCTCAAAAAGGGTTCATGTTTTTGATCAAAACAGTAAGAAATAAAGATAAAGAAGGGGATTGAGTGGTTGGCCACAAACTGCCTTATGAGATTATCTCACATCAAACAATGTGACTGAGGCTTCTATAAAGGGAGATGGACAAAGAGGAAATGATGGCTTCTCAAACTTGAAGAGATGCAAGGAAGTTTGTTCATATATGGAAACCCAAAGGAAACTAAAGAAAGTACAAAGAACAGACTAATAGGATATAATGAAGAAGACAATTTAAGAGCTAGAGCAATTTGTTAGTAGAAGGAGAACCATTGGAAGATTGAGACAAAGGGAGATCCCTTTAAAGACTAGAATTGTTTGTTCTCAGCCTTGCTGTTAGCCACAGATGACCCTCAAATCCCTGAATCTTAGAAAGTACATCCAAGAGATAAGGCTAAAGACTTTGTCAAACCAATCTCATTAACATTGGTGGTACTGAAGTGGAGCTCTTGGAGGAAACTCTTGCTGCTTTCGGCACCATCTTGTAAAATTGATCCTGGTCCCTGAGTAGGGGAGCCCTTTCACATTAAAAGACTAGTGTTGGGGTCTTGTCCTTGTCTTTCCCAGGAAGAATCACTGTAAGTGTTGAATTCTTGAAATTCCTACTTTTACCAGATTAAAAACTCCAGGTAACTTTTACCCACGGGTCAGAGAAGCTACAAAAATACATTCTTTGTTTTCTTGATTTGAGATTAATGTTTGTCATTGCTCAGAAGCCCAGGTCATAATTACTTGATAAGTTTCACCTTTTGAATAGAACATGATCACCCTTCCTTTGTCAGACTACGTAATTGGCAAAGGGAATGTATTCCTTAGAAGATCCTCAATATGCTGAATGTACCAGTAGGAGCTTCCTCTGCTACCAAGACCTGCTAAGGCCATTCAAAGTGAGTATTTGCAGATATGTATAACCTGATTTATGGCTTGCTGGCATCTTTGGTAATAAAACTGTTGGTATCTATTTACCTGTTTTCAGATTTGGTGGAGAGAGATTTTCCTCATTAAGTTACACCAGTGTTTACTCTCTGGCAGGCTCTTTCTCCTTTCTCTGCTTTATTTTTCTTCAATGTATTTAGCTTCTTGTATAATATTATCTTTTAAACATATTTATTATTTGATTTCTTCCCCTTTAATAAAATGTAATTTTTCTGTGAAGGCAGAAAGTTACATGTGTTTGGTTCATTCCTATCACCTATGAAACTACTTGAAATTCAGGAAGTGTTTGATATATTTCCAATGGAATTTGTTGAATAAAGAATCAAAGATTTGTAGAACAGATAATGTGTACCTTTATCTTAACTGATGACCTAAACAAATATTTTCTTTTTTTTTAAATGTTTTTGAGATGGAGTATCATTCTGTCACCATGCTGGAGTGCAGTGGTACAATCTCGGCTCACTCACTGCCACTTCTGTCTCCTTGGTACAAGTGATTCTCCTGCCTCAGCCTCCCAAGCAGCTGGTACTACCGGTGTGCACCACCACATTTTTGTATTTTTTTAGTAGAGACAGGGTTTCACCATGTTGTCCAGGATAGTCTCAATCTCTTTACCTCGTCATTTGCCAGCCTTGGCTTCCCAAAGTGCTGGGATTACAGGCATGAGCCACTGTGCCTGGCCTAAACAAATACTTTCTATGTAGACTTCTCTAAAATTTGAGAGTTGCAATTTAGAACCAAATTTAATCAAGTATTTGCCTACTTATTTAACCATAATACCTTACATTTTAAAATGAAATAGAGGTTATCTCAAGGGTGATTATGGAAGACTTTACTGTTCCTGCTATATTTTTTTAGTGTAGAATTTTTCAAGAAAGGGATGCATATTCATCTTGTGATCAGAAAATGTTCATAAATGTATTTTAGTGATTCTTTTTAATGTTTGGAATTGTGAATATCTGGACTAAGGATCAATACTGAATGATGTTAATGAATGGGGTACAGAGTGTTACTAATTCAGGGTCATCCAGCATCTCAATATTTCTCATCTTTTTATGTTTCTTTGATATGTACTTATGAAGATCAAAAAGTGAAATTGCTAGATTCAGAATGCTTCCTTACCCCAGGAAAATTCTGTATATATTCTAAAAGATTATTATAAGCAAAAGTAAGCTAGTTGGAATGAAAAGGAAATAGCACATTTCAATTTTTATTCCTTTTTTACATTAGAGCTTTTTTTTTCTAAGTTTACTTCTGGCATGCATTTATTATTTTATCTGTCCTTGATATTATTGAGAACATGGCTTAAGTTTTACTCTGACTTTTATCACTGTCTTATACTATATTTTTCATTTTACTAAAGTAAGAGAATGTTTAAGATAACATAATTTATATGAAGTCCCTTTAGAAGGCATACTAAGGGGATTTATAAAAAATTGTCTTAACATTTCTATGATATAGATATAGAACAAATAGCTGATTTGTTTTTGTTGATATGTTTGAGTTGAAATCTTGACTCACCATGTGGTATGTTTTAGTTCTTTCTCAAGTATTTTCTGTGAGCCACATCTCATTGAAGTAGCTGGGGGAATTTGCAGAATGTGGCAATTTTGGCACAGAATCTTCAATTTAAATAGATGGCAGAATGCAGAAGAGAAAAGAGCTTGGGTTTCTCAGTTGTTATGTGAATGTGTTTAAGTCTGACTGCAGTATTTCAGTTTTAGAGGAATGTTCGTTGGATATATGGCTTTTGTTTTAGAAAGAGTGTTAAGCTCTGGCTCTTGAGTTATAAAAGCTTGAATTAAAATAGTCAATCATAATTTCATATCAGTATAATCTTGGGCTAAATGTCTCTGAGCTCCAGTTTCCTCGTCTGTAAAATGGATGCCATTTTACATGTATATTATAGCTACCTGTTCGTCTATAAATTATATCTTATTCTCCCCAAACAATATAAATTAGATGCTAATACTGACTTGATGCTAATGATTAGAAAGGTTTAGTGACCCAAGACCTCAAAATTAGTAAGTGGCAGTGTCTGGTTAAGGCTGACACAGCCTCCAGTACTGCTGTTGTTCCCATTATGCCTGCAAGAGTTGGTTGGACCTGTGGGATCCAAGGGAAGCAGAAACAGACAATGAAAATAAGAGGGAGAGAAGCGTTAGCTCAGGGCCTAAGTATACTTTATTGACTTGAGTAAAAACAGAGTGAACCCTAATCATGAAAAATATTTTAAGGGGAAAGTAGAGCTGTCACATCACTTATCCAAACTAAACTACAGCACTCAACATAAATAACAGACACATACCTATAAAAATCTATTAAATATGGACCTTCTATATTAGCTACTTTATCTTTGCTTGGTCCCCACCGAAAACCAAAAAACCGGAAACAAAATAGCAGTTTTATTCCATGTGGGGAGAGTGTACAAAAACACAGTGTACTTTATGGGTGGTTTGGGGGTTACTGAGGGTAATTATGACAATGTGAATTTTTTTCATGTACTTAATTTTGGAACATAACCCCTGTTAGAGATTTCACTGTGGTGCTGATGTGAATTGTTTTCTATGAGTTACATTAATTTTTGCATAATCAGTTACTATTCATGGATTTGTGCCAACATCTCTACATTCTGCAAACAGCTTTGACTCGTACTAAGTTGGATGCATTTCATGGCAATATGTGAGTCCCTTATTTCCTGGTTCGGTTATACTTACGTAGTTTGCACTCTGTCCGTACAGTTTTACTCATTTTCACATAGAAACATCATTATAAATGATGGTTCCTTTCCCAGGAAAGCTATCCCCAAACCCTAGAAACTACAATATACCTGAAATAAACCCTTTATAATGAAAACAACCCCACAATACCAATTTAAAAATGATCTGCCCTGGATGACCCATAAAGCTGCAGACTTACCCATGGAAATGTGTTGAAAGCCATGGAAGAAATGTGCCATCAAAATATAAGTATGTTTTCACTTAAAAAGAAAAAACAAGTTTCTCTGTGCAAACTGGTTTGCATAGGATTTGGAGTTAACATTCCAGTTTTTCAATTGATTGAAACCATTGGCTATTTTATTTACCGATGCTCTTTGGACTTAGTACCATCTGCTGCTCATTGTGAGGGCGTGCAAAATTCCTGGGATTGTATATCCTCCAGCAGATTTCTTTGTTAGATTCCATTTTTTTTTCTTTAGACTGTTGGTTCAACTTTTCTTGGTAGCTCCAGTATTCGTTTTTGCTGAAATCTGTGTTTTGGGTACTTCTTCCCTGACCTGAACTACGAATTCCTAATTTCCAAAAGAAATGATGAAGCCTATGTAAACTATTATAGCTTATTCTGACCTTGTTACTTACACTAACTTTCTTGCTTTTGATGACTAGATTCTTTTCTTCCTCCCATTTTTATTTGTTCATCAAACTAAAATCACTTAACTTATATTGTTACCAGATATTATCAGTACTTCACCCCACTAGCCTATAAAATAAAGCCCCTTGATCTGTTGCTTACTATAGGGGTTGAATGGTGCCTCCCACTCCCCACAAAAAAAGTATGTTGGAGTCTTAACCACCAGTATCTCAGCATGTGACCTTATTTGGAAATAATCTTATAGAAGTAAAGTTAAAATGAGGTTATTTGATTGGGCCCTAATCCAATATGACTGGTGTCCTTATATAAAGGGGAAATTTAGAAAAAAAAAAGACACAGGGAAAACTCCATGCAAATATTGAAAATTTTGGAATACACTGCCAGAAGCCAAGCTCTGCCACAACTCCCTAGCTGGAAGAGAGATCTGGAAATTCTTCCTCAGTGCCTTTGGAGGAAGCATGGTCCTGACCATAGCTTGATCTTGGACTTCTAGCTTCCAGAATTGAGACTATAAGTTTCTATTGTTAAGTCAGTTTCTGGTGTTTTGTATCTGCAGCCCTGGCAGATGAACATACCTCCTGATCTTTTCGCTCATTCTAACTCTTGTTATCCCCACCTGTGTTCCCAAACCTTCCCAATTCATTGCCTTTTTCCATTGCTATTCCTTTATAATGGACTACCCTGTTATTGCATCCATGTATTCAAAGTTTACCTTTCAGTAATTTCCTGTTGCTCAAATACTGGATTGTTTATGAATATTTTATAAACAATATACTTCTCATAAAAAGTAGGGATATCTCCATGAACTACCTTTTTGAAATCCTCAGTTCAATCACAAAAAAACAGAGGTTTTCTTCATCAGAGTCAGGGCCTGTGTATTCTGCTGTGTATATTTATTAAATGAACTATTGGAAGAGGATGTGAGAGACTCACAGAGAAACTGACATAATTAGGTGTCGTGCTCTGGGTCAGGGTGTAGGAAGTCCACATTTATGGAAAGATGAGTGGTAGGTGCAAAAACTGTCCCTATCTAACCCACATTTAGTTCCGGGGCATTCCCTGGAACACATTCAAATAAATATATGAAATTTATTTTGGGGTACAGTGTGATCCAACTGATTTTCTACAAGTCAGTTTTTTTCCAACTCCCTTGAAATAGAATAACCCATTTATTCTTCATTGTACAATATTTTATCATATATTAAAACTACGTCAGGAGCATACTCCTTGATTTTTAAGTTTTAAGTTTATATTATTTTAGTTATTGTAACTCAAGAAAAAATTTGAATAACTTGTAGGATGTACCCCTTTTTTATTATTTGTGTTTTTTTTTTGATAAAACACTTATTATCTAGATGTTTTACATTCAAATGTATCAAGAAAAATTTATATTCTTTATCTTTGGGTTTAACTAAAATTTTATTCTAGTAAAATAGATATCTTTAAAATATTTGGCACTGTCACTATTTAATACAATTTTTATTCTTTAGGGAAAGTTTGTCGTTTAAGAACACAGCATATTATTGAGATCATTTATGGTTATATTTTAATTTTGTTATTTTACTTCCATTAAATTAGCAGAATGATTATTCATTTGGGAATATTTCATTTTTATTCAGATACTTTACTGAAGTGAACTTTTAATGCTAATAAGTTTTTAATCAATTTTCTAGAGTTTTATGAGTAAATAATTTTTTAAATTATAAAATAATTACTTTTTCTTCTATTTTCCATATTGTCACATGTATGTTTTCTGATTTCTTGTTGAAATTGGCCAGAATGCTTAGAAAAACAAGAAATAATGATGGTTGGAGTAGATATTCTTACTAATTCCCCTTTGAAACAAACATTTCTCTTAACTGTTGAGATAAGCAAGATAAAAATCAATTGCCTTTTCAGTGTCTATGTGAGATGATTATCCATTTAAACCGTTATTCCAGGCTGACAGTTATTTGTATACTTCTCTTTGTCTATGTGCATTTCCAAATATGTTTGGAGGTTTTTCTTAAAACATTCTAAGTGGAATTTTTATTGGATCAATTGAGTTGATATATTAAAGTGGGGAGAACTTATATCTTTATAATGTTAAGTGGACTTATCACAGAATATATCTCCATTTATCTAGATAAATATATTGATTCTGTCTCTGGTAATCTTGTGAAACTGTCCTACTAATTCTTAATGTTTGCTAATTTAGTTTTCTTAATCTAGGTTGATGGTGATACTATCTGTGAGCAACATTTAAAGATCTTCCCTTATAAGATTTACATCATCATCATCATTATCAGTATTCATCATATTGGGCAGCAGCTCTGGTACTATGTTAAATAACGTTGGTGGTGGGTATTATTAATGGAAAAACTTAGTTATTCCACTTAAGTATATAATTAATCATAGAGAGTTGCATTGTTGATTTTCTTTTTTCTTTTTGTGTGTGAATATGAAGTTTAACAAGTTAAAGAAGTTTCTCTCCATTTCAAGTTTGTGATCACTTTTTTGTTTAGCTAAAATTTATTTATTTTACTTTTTGTTAAGACAGAGCCTCATTATTTTGTCCAGGCTGTTCTCGAACTCCTGGCCTCAAGTGATCCTCCCACATCAGTCTCCCAAAGTGCTAAGATTACAAGCATGAGCCACTGTACCCAGCCAGTTTTTTCTTATAAATGAACCTGGAATCTTTTGAAATGTTTTTGTCTCCATTGACGCAATAACATTACTTTTTCCTGCTTAATATGGAGTATTACACTGATCATTTTTTAAATGAGATATAATTCATATACTTTAAAAATCTCTACTTTTAAAGTGTATAATTAAGTGGTTTTTTGAATATTCACAAATCTGTGACATCATCACCTCTATTTTGTTGGAAAATGTTTTAAGCACACCCAAAGAAAACCCTCTACCCATTAATCAGTTATTCCTCCTTGTCCCTTCTGACCAGCCCCTGGCAACCACCAAGCTGCTTTCTGTCTCTATGGATTTGCCTATTCTGGGAATTTAGTATAAATGGAATCAGACAACATGTGGCTTTTCATGTCTGGCTTATTTAACTTAGCATAACGTCTTCAAGGTTCATCTGTGATGTAGCATGTATCAGTACTCCAATTCTTTTTATAGATGAATAATATTCCAGTGTAGGGATATACTACATTTGTTTATTCATCTACTAATGAAGATTTGAGTCTTTTCTAGTCTTTGGTTATTACGAATAATGCTACTATGAGCATTTGGATGTAAGTTTTTGCATGTATATGTGCTTTCATTTCTTTTAGGTATCTACTTAAAAGCAGAATTTCAGATTCATAAAGTAACTCTAGGTTAAAGTTTTCTTTTAATTAATTTATTTTTATTATACTTTAAGTTCTGGGGTACATGTGCAGGACATGCAGATTTATTACATTGGTGTACAAATGCCATGGTGGTTTGCTGCATCCATTCCTCCTGTCATCTACATATTTCTCCTAATGTTATCCCTCCCCTAGCCCCCCCAACCCCCAGACAGGCCCAGGTGCATGATGTTCCACTCCCTGTGTCCATGTCTTCTCATTGTTCAATGTCCACTTATGAATGAGAACATATGGTGTTTGGTTTTCTGTTCCTGTGTTAGTTTGCTGAGAATGATGGTTTCCAGGTTCATCCATGTCCCTGCAAAGGACACGAACTCCTCGTTTTTTATAGCTGCATAGTATTCCATGGTGTATATGTGCAACATTTTCTTTATCCAGTCTATCTTTGATAGGCATTCAGATTGGTTCCAAGTCTTTGCTATTGTGACTAGTGCCACAATAAACATACATGTGCATGTGTCTTTACAGTTGAACGTTTTATAATCCTTTGGGTATATACCCAGTAATGGGATTGCTGGGTCAAATGGTATTTCTAGTTCTAGATCCTTGAGGAATCACCACACTGTCTCCCACAATGGTTGAACTAGTTTACACTCCCACCAACAGTGTAAAAGTGTTCCTATTTCTCCACATCCTCTCCAGCATCTGTTGTCTCCTGATTTTTTAAATGATTGCTTTTCTAACTGGCGTGAGATGGTGTCTCGATGTGGTTTTGATTTGCATTTCTCTAATGACTAGTGATGATGAGCTTTTTTTTCATGTTTGTTGGCTGCATAAATGTCTTCTTTTGAGAAGTGTCTGTTCATATCGTTTGCCCACTTTTTGATGGGGTTGTTTGTTTCTTGTAAATTTATTTAAGTTTTTTGTAGATTATGGTTATTAGCCCCTTTGAAAGATGGGTAGATTGCAAAAATTTTTTCCCATTCTTTTGGTTGCTGGTTCACTCTAACAATAGTTTCTTTGCTGTGCAGAAGCTCTTAAGTTTTATTAGATCCCATTTGTCTATTTTGGCTTTTGTTGCCATTGCTTTTGGTGTTTTAGTCATGAACTCCTTGCCTATGCCTATGTCTTGAATGTTATTTCCTAGGTTTTCTTCTAGGGTTTTTATGGTGTTAGGTCTTATGTTTAGATCTTTAATCCATCTGGAGTTAATTTTAGTGTAAGGTGTCAGGAAGGGGTCCAGTTTCTGCTTTCTGCACATGGCTAGCCAGTTTTCCCAGCACCATTTATTAAATAGGGAATCCTTTCCCCATTGCTTATTTTTGTCAGTTTGTCAATGATTGGATAGTTGTAGATGTGTGGTATTACTTCTGAGGCCTCTGTTCTGTTCCATTGGTCTATATCTCTGTTTTGGTACCAGTACCATGCTGTTTTGATTACTATAGCTTTGTAGTGTAGTTTGAAGTCAGGTAGCATGATGCCTCCAGGTTTGTT
>PVKP010012698.1:15461-57606 GCA_004027715.1 Plecturocebus donacophilus | reverse complement strand
GTTCAGCTGTGCTCACTCTCTCCTCAGCGCTTCCAATTGCTGTTCTCCTTGTGGGGATGGGACCAGCCGAGCCTTTGGGCACCCAGTTCCGTACACTCCGCACCGAGAAGCACCGCGCCGGCCAAAAGAGTCGCGCTGGCGACCCGTGTGGCTCCTTCGCCGGGAATCTCCCAGTCTGTGAGCATCAAAAATTCGTCTGCAATTGCGGCATCCACCCGCTCTCTGCGGTTTCACTGGGAGCTACAATCCTGAGCTGCTGCTACGTGGCCATCTTGAATCTCTCTCCGAGGACTCCTCTTTATAATGAACCCCAAATTTTGTGTTAGATACTCTGTGACCAGTTGCTTACCTCCTTTGCTCTTTTATTGACAAAACCTCATAAGGACTAAGTTTTCCATCCTTATTTAATTATTATTATTATTATTATTTTGGCTTCTGCCTTCACACAATAATATTGCTCAGGAAGGTCACTTTGAAATTCAACTTCTTACATATCATTGAAGTAACATCAGGTGAAAATTCTTAGAACTTCCTTTTTTAAAAAAAATCTATTTCTAACGAAAACACTGTGGGATTATTCATTTAAGTGTGGCAGGAAGTTTCAGGGAAAATAATGTGCATATATTTTCTATGTGCCAGAGTACAGGAGGCCTAAGAAAAGGCAGGAAGAGAAGTGGTTTGCCCATTTCATTTCCGGGGGTGAAATGTAAAAACTCTGTGATGGCTCATAAATAACACTTGCCCCTGACCCAAGTTATGTGCTGTTTCCACAGACGTGTTGCCCTAATATTGACACCACATGTCTTTTTCCAACTCAGAATCAGCCTGAAGAAAATGGAGTTATGAAATGCAATGACACTCAGAGACACACGGGTGGCTCTGCTTTGACTGACAGGGCAGCAACACCAAGGACAACTACAGGGCCACCACAGACAGGTGGAGCTGGAAGCCCTGGGTACTCTCATCTCCAAGAGTCACAGGGAAGTGAGTCGGCAAATGACTGGTCCATCTAGCAAGCACTGGGGGCAGTGTGCCCTGAGTCCCCTTACCTTGTCTCAGCCACACACTCCAAGAACATCACCTCCTCCTCCCACTATCCAGCACACCTCATGTCTAAATAATATATATTCATGTTGAGGAGTCAAAAGGATGGCCAGGCATGGTGGCTCACACCTGTAATCCCAGCACTTTGGGAGGCTGAGGCAGATGGATCATTTGATGTCAGGAGTTCGAGACTAGTTTGGCCAATGTGGCGAAACCCTGTCTCTACTAAAAATACAAAAATTAGCTGGGCATGGTGGCAGGCACCTTTAATCCAAGCTATTCAGGAGGCTGAGGCAGGAGAATAGCTTGAACCTGGGAAGTGGAGGTTGCAGTGAACCAAGATCGCACTATTGTACTCCAGTCTGGGTGACAAGAGCGAAACTCTGTCTCAAAAAAAAAAAAAAAAGAAGAAAAAGCAAAAGGAGATTCTGCTACTTATTGAGTGCCTTCTCTGTGTCAGTCATGGCACCAACGATTCCTCAGGACTTTATCTTATTTAATTCTCACAACATCCCAGAGAGAGATGGTCATTGTTATCACGTTTTTTAAATGAAGAAACTGGGGCCCAGCAAAGTTAATTATTTTTCCCCAAATCACACAGCTGGAAATTCTAGGAATTCAAGTCTATCCAAGTTGACTCCTCTTTCTCCACACCCCTCACTGTTTCTCTAACAAAATTAATCAGACTGAGACTGCATTGGGGTGATTTAGGGTTCATGTAAGAAGGATTTTCCCAAGTCAATGATGTTGGACGCTGGGAAATAAGGAGGGCCTTGTGAAGTAACCTCAGGTGGATTTCAGATGACCTATGCCACCTGTCTGTGGTGGATGGCAACTGTGGCATTGGTTGATACTTTCTGGAAGTTAATATTTTAAAATCTATAAAGTTCTGAACCCACTGGCCAAGTTATGATCAAATTGAGAATTTCTGGGCTTCTCCATATACCCAAGCAACTTAATGTGCCAAGAAGTTGAGTGGGCCATCACAGTGGACCCCATTTGCCTGGACATGGAGGCTCGGCAAGGGAGCTCAGACAGAGGCTGAGCCACTGCACCCTGCTCGGCTCTGACACTTCGCACTTCTGCTTTCTCTCCTCTCTAACGTTAATGGCTCATCTCCCCCAAGGTTCTCTTTTCACCTTTTAACCATGTGTCTGTCACTTCGGCTTGTTAATGGCTTTTGGGCATCCTGAGGCACAGCACAGCGTGCTGCCGCTCCACAGAGACTCCCGCCAGCCTTTCTCCTTGGTTAGGGGTTGCTTACAACTTGTAAATCAGCACATTAGTCACAGTTAAATGTTTCCTAAAGAACTTTCCAAACAACCTGGGAGTGTGGGGTTAGAACTCAGGACAGTAACAGGTGCTTTCAGGACACAAGCCACCTTGCGGGCCAATCCATGGCAACATCTGAGGATGCCACCCTGCAAGGCAAGGCCACTCAGCACCTAGAGTGCCTGAAGAGGACACATTCATCCAGAAGAAAACAGGTTTAAAATAAAAGAAATTGCTACTGCCAGAACTTCCCTTCAGAGTCCTGGTTGAGTCCCCACTCTTAAACTTAAAGACTCAAATATCAGGTTGAGTAAATATCAGCTTGTTCGGAAACTCTTCTGTTCTAGCTTTGGATTTATGAGCAGGGCATTTTTTTTTCCTTTTGAGAACACAGATGGCTATGACTGCATAGGACAGAAGACCTCCACATCCCCTTGCGCTGTGGGGACCGAAAAGGCCAGGAGGAGTCTTGACTTCTCATGCCATTCTGGAGAGCCACACAGACCTTGGTGTTTGCAAGGAGAATTTCTTAGGCTTTGGGGCCTAGGCCCTAGCATTAGCTAGCTCAACAGATTAGAGATGTTCAAAACCGGACTGGGCTGCCTACTGAGGAACTGAGCTTCTCGTCACTGGGCAGGTGTGGCAGAGACAGCAGAGGTTCTAAAGAGGGAGTTTCTGCACTGGGTGAGCAGCTCAATTCTACACACATTTGCCGAGGAGCCACTGTAGGGAGTGGGAAAGTGATGTGGTTGCTGCAGCCACCGGCTCGGTCATTTGCTGGGTTTGTCCTAATGCCTCAGGTTAAAAACAAAGACATAATTAACCCCTCCATATAGGATTGAACTAGATGTCATTTCCATATGCTGTAGTCCTTGGGTAACATTGCAGTGAAATCACTGCCTCACTCATACACTGCCCACCTACTCATTTGAGAAAAATCAAAACAACCTCGTAATGCAGGAAGGAAGCTGCAGTCAGAAAGGAAAGGGTCTGTCCAAAGCTGTGATAGGAGAACAATCAGCTACAGTGCTGGGCCTCCCCCTCATTAACTTTTTGGAGATGACAGAACCTTCTCTCCAGTTTTGTTTTTGTTGCTGTTATTGTTTTTAACACAACAAATTCCTGATTCACAGTACCAAGTTCTTTCTGTTTGTATAGAAATCAAGCTATATTTCCACTTTGGGAGAGAAAAAATGAGAGCTAATCCACAAAGCCCCTGCTTGTCAGCAGCAGGAAATGCAACACATGCATTTCTACTGACATGTATTTCAATACAGATATGCATGTAATAGATGCTCAATAAACATCATGGAGTGAATGATGTAGATTTCTCTCTCAGCTGTAGGCCTGACGAACACAAGATTTCAGACTTTTGGAGTAGGAGTAATCATAGGGTTTTTAACTTCTCGGAAAGGTGAGTCCCGAAACATATTATGATGGAAAGAAAGCCTACTGCCCCGGATGGCGGCATCAGCAGTTCTGCTGATATTAGACTAACAAGAAGCTTGGGTCCATCTGCTATATTTTGATTTACTTATAACTATCATTCAAATCAAGACACTTTTGAGAGTGAAAGGGGATTCTATTAATGATGACACTGAGGTGACAGGTAAATAGGCATTGTTTCTGAGAGGTGGGATATTTAGCCATCCCTCTGTCTCAGAACCTATGTAACCTGTTGTTGTCAAACATCAACTATAGGAAAGTAAGTGGCTCACGTGGAAACAACTTTATAGTCATTTTCTTTAACTCTCTTACTTTACAAAAGATACTTGAGTCACATAGCTTAAAAGACTTTGCCCAAAATCACACAGCTTGGTGGTACCAAAGTCAGGCTATAGGCCAGGACAGCTCATTCCCACCCAGGGCTCATGGGCTCTTGTTATTTATTTCTGTGTGTGTGTAGTCCAGGATACTCACTTAAGGCAAGTGTGGCAAAGGAAAGAACACAATTACAAGTTCTTACCAAGCATAAAAAAAGCATTTGTGCATTGATTTCCCAGGTGATTTTAGATAAAATATCTAATTTCTTTGCATTCTGTTTCTTGACTTGGAAAATCAAAAGAAATAATTGTTTTTTCACCTCTGGGTGTAGGCAGGAGGAATGAGATGTAAATATAAATGAAGAAGCACATTGGCTCTTTGAGCAGAGAGGAGTTGTACCTATACTTGTAGAGTTGTAGGTTTTATTGCACTATAAAATATTCCACAATGTACTATTGAATCAAGAACTAAACAGTACTCCTGAGTGTTGAAAGTGATAAAGTGACCCATAATACCTAACTCATCTCAAGAAGCAAGAGTAATTTATTGCAGAGAAGGGTGTGAGGAGAGACTGGAGGAAGGGCAGATGGGGAACAGGAAGAAGACTTAGTGAATGTAGCCACAATGTCCCTAACTGAACAGTAGAAAATTGATGAAGAGGCTCTTATTGGGGGGAGGATCCAAGATGACTGAATAGGAACAGCTCCAGAGTGCAGGTCCCAGCAACAACAATGCAGAGGGTGAGTGCCCACCACATTTCCAAACAAGTTTTTACTGCCCACAGACTAGGAGATTCCTGGGCCGAAAAGTGCCACGAGTTTTCAGCATGGTGGTTTCAGCCAGTGCTGGCTTAGTGCACAGACCCTCAAACAAATCTGGATGGCCATTTCAATTGGCACCTGGAACAGCTGGGAGACAGAGCCACCCATTCAACTGAAAGGGAGAGGGCAGAGGCAGGGAACCAGGTGATCTGGCTCAGCGAGTACCATCCCCACAAAACAAGCAATCTGAAACGCTCTGGATTGAGAGTTTCCCAGCAAGTGCAGGTGGACCCAGGACGGTCCAGCTCAGTGGGGGGAAGGGCGACCACCACTCCCGAGGCAGTTCACACAGCAGCTGGGCAGACCCTGCGGCAGCTCAGCAACACCTCTGCTGGCAGACTGTGACTAGACTACTCTGTGCAGGCCATGGCATCTATGAAAAAAGGCAGCAGCATGACAGGAACTTATAAATAAAGTCGACCTTCCTAGGACAGAGCACCTGGGAAAAGAGGCAGTTATGAGTTCCACAGCAGCAGACTTAAAAGTACCTGCCCAGTATCTCTGCATGGAACAAGGGAGCTCGCAGCACAACACTTGAGCTCCTATAAGGTACAGACTGTCTCCTCAAGTAGCTCCCTGATCCCCTTATACCCAAAGAGATACCTCATAAAGGAGAGCTCAGGCTGACGTCTAGCAGGTACCCTTTTGGGATGAAGATAATGGAAGAAGAAACCGGCAGCAACCCTTACTGTTCTGTAGCCACCACACGTGATTCCCAGGCAAGCAGGGCCTGGAGTGGATCTCCAGCAGTCCTGCAGCAGAGCAGCCCGTTAGAAGGAAAACTAAGAAACAGAAAGAAATAACTCATCATCAACAAAAAGGACGTCCACTCAGAGACCCCATCTGAAAGTCACCAACTACGAAGACCACAGGTAGATAAAGCCACTAAGATGGGAAGAAACCAGTGCAACAATGATGAAAATACCAAAAACCAGAACGCCTCTCCTCCTCCAAGGGATCACAACTCCTCACAAGCTAGGGATCAAAAATGAATGGAGAATGAATCTGATGAATCGACAGAAACAGGCTTCAGAAGGTGGGTAATAACAAACTTCTCTGAGCTAAAAGAACATGTGCTAACTCAATGCAAACAAACTAAGATCCTTGAAAAAAGGTTAGACAAAATGCTAACTAGAATAAACAGCTTAGAGAAGAATATAAACAACTTGATGGAGCTGAAAAACACAGCACTACAACTTTGTGAAGCATACACAAGTTTCAGTAGCTGAATCGACCAAGCAGAAGAAAAGATATCAGAGATTGAAGATCAACTCATTTAAATAAAACAAGAAGGCAAGATTAGAGAAAAAAGAGTAAAAAGAAATGAACAAAGCCTCCAAGAAATATGGGATTATGTGAAAAGACCTAATCTACATTTGATAGGTGTACCTGAATGAGACAGGGAGAATAAATCCAAGCTGGAAAACACTCTTCAGGATATTATCCAGGAAAACTTCCCCAACCTAGCAAGGCAGGCCAACATTCAAGTCCAGGAAATACAGAGAACATCACAAAGATATTCCTCAAGAAGAGCAACCCCAAGGCACATAATCGTCCAATTCACCAGGGTTGAAATGAAGGAAAAAATGCTAAGGGCAGCCAGAGAAAAAGGTCAGGCTACCCACAAAGTGAAGCCCATCAGACTCACAGCAGATCACTCCACAGAAACCCTACAAGCCAGAAGAGAGTGGGGGCCAATATTCAATATCCTTAAAGAAAAGAACTTTCAACCTAGAATTTCATATCTAGCCAAACTATGCTTCGTAAGCAAAGGAGCGATAAAATCCTTTATGGACAAGCAATTGCTGAGAGATATTGTCACCACCAGGCCTGCCTTACAAGAGCTCCTGAAAGAAGCACTAAACAAGGAAAGGAACAACCAGTACCAGCCACTCCAAAACATACCAGATGGTAAAGACCATTGACAAAATGAAAAAAAAAATACGTCAACTAGCTGGCAAAACATCCAGCTAGCACCAAAATGACAGGAACAAATTCACATATAACAACATTAATCTTAAATGTAAATGGGCTAAATGCCCCAATCAAAAGACATAGACTGACAAATTGATAAAAAGTCAAAACCCGTCAGTGTGCTGTATTCAGGAAACCCATCTCATGTGCAGGATCCCACATAATAAAGGCTCAAAATAAAGGGATAGAGAAAGATTTATCACGCAAATAGAGAGGAAAAAAAGGCAGGAGTTGCAATCCTAGCCTCTGATAAATGGACTTTAAACCAACAAAGATCAAAAGAGACAAAGAAGGGCATTACATAATGGTAAAAGGATCAATACATCAAGAAGAGCTAAGGGTCCTAAATATATATGCACCAAATATAGGAGCACTCAGGTACATAAAGCAAGTTCTTAATGACCTACAAAGAGACTTAGAGTCCCATACAAAAATAGTGGGAGACTTAAACACTACACTGTCAATATTAGACAGATCAACGAGACAGAAAATTAACAAGGATATCCAGGACTTGAACTCAGATCTGGACCAAGCGGACCTACTAGACATCTACAGAAATATCCACCCCAAGTCCACAGAATATACATTCTTCTCAGCACCACATCACATCTACTCTAAAATTGATCACATAATTGGAAGTAAATCACTCCTCAGCAAATGCAAAAGAATGGAAATCATAACAGTCTCTCAGACCACAGTACAATCAAATTAGAACTCAGAATTCAGAAACTAACTCAGAACCACACAACTTTATGGAAACTGAACAACCAGCTCCTGAATATCGACTCCATAAACAATGAAATGTAGGCAGAAATAAAGATGTTCTTTGAAACCAATGAGAATGAAGACACAAGCTACCAAAATCTCTGGGACACATTTAAAGCAGTGTCCAGAGGGAAATTTATAGCAATAAATGCCCATATGAGAAGCAAGGAAAGATCTAAAATCGACACCCTATCATCAAAATTGAAAGAGCTAGAGGAGCAAGATCAAAACAACTCAAAAGCTAGTAGAAGACAAGAAATAACTAAAATCAGAGCAGAACTGAAGGAGATAGGGACACCAAAACCCTTCAAAAAATCAATAAATTCAGGAGCTGGTTTTTTTAAAAGATCAACAAAATAGACAGACCACTAGCCACATTAATCAAGAAGAAAAGAGAGAAGAATCAAATGGATGTAATAAAAAATGATAAAGGGGATATCACCACTTATTGGACAGAAATACAGTCAGAGATTACTAGAAACAACTCTATGCACATAAACCAGAAAGCCTGAAAGAAATGGATAAATTCCTGGACACTTACATCCTCCCAAGCCTAAACCAGGAAGAAGTTGAAGCCCTGAATAGACCAATAACAAGGGCTGAAGTTGAGGCAGCAATTAATAGCCTACCACCCAAAAAAAGCACAGGTCCACAAGGGTTCACAGCCAAATTCTACCAGACATACAAAGAGGAGTTGGTACCATTCCTTCTGAAACTATTCCAAGCAATCCAAACAGAGGGAATCCTTCCAAAATCATTTTATGAGACCAACATCATCCTGATACCCAAACCTGGCAGAGACCCAACATAAAAAAAAAAAAACTTCAGGCCAATGTCCATGATTAACATAGATGCAAAAATCTTCAATAAAATTCTGGCAAACCAACTGCAACACCACATCAAAAACCTTATTCATTACGATCAAGTAGGTTTCATTCCAGGGATGCAAGGCTGGTTCAACATACGCAAGTCTATAAATGTAATTCACATAAACAGAACCAAAGACAAAAACCACGATTATCTCAATAGATGCAGACAGAGAAGGCTTTTGACAAAATTCAACAGCATTTTATGCTAAAAACTCTCAATAAACAAGGTATTGAAGGATCTCATCTCAAAACAGTAAAAGCTATTTACAACAAACCTACAACCAATATCATACTGAATGGGCAAAAACTGGAAGCATTCCCTCTGAAATCTGGCACTAGACAAAGATGCCCTCTGTCACCACTCCAGTTAAATATAATATTGGAAGTTCTAGCCAGAGCAATTAGGCAAGAAACAAAATTAAAGTGTATTCAATTAGGAAAAGAGGAAGTCAAATTGTCTCTATTTGCAGATGACATGATTGTGTATTTAGAACACCCTATAATCTCAGCCCAAAATCTACTGAAACTGATAAGCAACTTCAGCAGTCTCGGGATACAAAATCAATGTACAAAAATCACAAGCATTTCCATATACCAATAATAGACTAACAGAGAGCCAAATCACGAGCAAACTCCCATTCACAATTGCTACAAAGAGAATAAAATACCTAGGAATACAACTAACAAAGGATGTAAAGGACCTCTTCAAGGAGAACTACAAACCACTGCTCAACGAAATAAGAAAGGACACAAACAGATGGAAAAAAAATTCTATGCTTACGGTTAGGAAGAATCAATACCATGAAAATGGCCACACTGCCCAAAGTAATTTATAGATTCAACATTATCCCCATCAAGCTACCAATGACCTTCTTCACAGAACTGGAAAAAACCACCTTAAACTTCATATAGAACCAAAAGAGAGCCCGCATAGCCAAGTCAATCCCAAGCAAAAAGAACAAAGCTGGAGGCATCACACTAGCTGATTTCAAACTATACTACAAGTCTACAGTAATCAAAACAGCATGGTAGTGGTACCAAAACAGCATGGTAGTGGTACCAAAACAGAGATATAGACCAATGGAACAAAACAGAGGCCCTGAAGGCAATGCCACTCATCTACAACCATCTGATCTTTGACAAATGTGACAAAAACAAGCAATGGGGAAAGGATTCCCTATTTAATAAATGGTGTTGGGAAAACTGGCTAGCCATGTGCAGAAAGCAGAAACTGGACCCCTTCCTGACACCTTACACTAAAATTGACTCCAGATGGATTAAAGACTTAAACATAAGACGTAACACCATAAAAACCATAGAAGAAAACCTAGGCAAAACCATTCAGGACATAGGTGTAGGCAAGGACTTCACAACTAAAACATCAAAAGCATTGGCAACAATAGCCAAAATAGAGAAATGGGGCCTAATTAAACTCCAGAGTTTCTGTACAGTAAAAGAAACAATCATTAGAGTGAACCAGCAACCAAGAGAATGGGAAAAATTTTTCGCAATCTACACATCTGACAAAGGGCTAATATCCAGAATCTACAAAGAACTAAAACAGATTTGCAAGAAAAAAACAAAGAAATCCATTCAAAAGTGGGCAAAGGATATGAACAGCCACTTTTCAAAAGAAGACATATATGAGGCCAACAAACATATGAAAAAATTCTCAGCATCACTGATTATTAGAGAAATGCAAATCAAAACCACATTGAGATACCACCTCATGCCAGTTAGAATGGCAATCACTAAAAAATCTGGAGACAACAGATGCTGAAGAGGATGTGAAGAAATAGGAATGCTTTTACACTGTTGGTGGGAGTGTAAATTAGTTCAACCATTGTGGAAGACAGTGTGGTGCTTCCTCAAGGACCTAGAAATAGAAATTCCATTTGACCCAGCAATCCTATCACTGGGTATATACCCAAAGGATTACAAATAATTCTATCATAAAGACACATGCACACATATGTTCACAGCGGCACTGTTTACAATAGCAAAGACATGGAACCAACTCAAATGTCCATCGATGATAGACTGGACCAGGGAAAACGTGGCACATATACACCATGGAATACTATGCAGCCATAAAACATGATGAATTTGTGTCCTTTGTAGGGACATGGATAATCTGGAAACCATTATTCTCAGCAAACTGACACAAGAACAGAAAATCAAACAATGCATGTTCTCACTCATAGGTGGATGATGAACAATGAGAACACATGGACACAGGGAGGAGAGCATCACACACTGGGGTCTGTTGGGGGGTGCCAAAGGAGGGACAGCATGGGGGTGGGGAGGTCTGGGAGGGATAACATGGGGAGAAATGCCAGATGTAGGTGATGGGGGGGATGGAGGCAGCAAACCACATTGCCATGTGTGTACCTATGCAACAATTCTGCGTGATCTGCACATGTGCCCCAGAACCTAAAGTACAATAAATTAAAAAAAAAAAAAGAAAATTGAAGACACAGAGAGCATGCTTCATTTCTAAACGCAGAAATTTTTAACATATTCTTACTTTCCCTTCCCTCAAATTCCAGTGTGACTGCTTTATCCAAATGGGAAAAACTCAATAAACAAAAGTCCCTGAGAAGCTGTTGGTATTAATGAAGTGTTGGAATGACTGCCCCAGCTTAACTCGTGTGCCTTCCACATGCCAACCTGGCAATCATCCACTGTGGGTCAAAAGTGATGAAGCGTTATACAAATGTAGGTGGGACTTGCTTCTCAAGGTGGGACTTCACTGCATGCTGCGCAAATTGGTTGCTTCTGGTGAGGACAAGTCTCCGATAAATTTCCTAGGTATTGCTGTGACATTTGCACAGCTTTCAGAATGAGACTGTTATTTGGATAGTCTCCTGGCATCCCAGAGGCAGGAGTTTTAAGCCAGGTGACATGTCCCAAGAAAGCCAAGTGTTGGGTGCAGGAAGAGCAGATCAGTGTGCAAGCTTCAGCTGCCCAGTGTCAGCTTCATTCCATGGGCATCTCATGTGAACCTATGCTGGTGAGCATGTGGAGAAGGTGACAGGAAGAGAAAAGGAGCACAGGCAGGGCAGGAACTGATGATGAATTTGCGACTTTGCACCACGCTGGAGCTGCTTGGGTTGTTGCTCATGTCTTCTTTTCTTGGTCAAGGAAGAAAGCAAACTCTTTCAAGTATGTCCTCTTTATGGAAATCCAAAAGTCTAAAACACAGGAGCAACATTTCTTGGGAGCCTTGAGACTTTTAGGAATAATATTAAGTCATTTAGGAAAAGATGCTATGGGTTTTCTTGAACCCAAATGACTGGCCCCAACATGTGAGAGATGTAATGTGACCAGAAAGCATGCAGACTTTCCAATCCTAGTCCCTTTACAGGCAGTGAGGGTGATGACATTTTCAAGTCTATGGAAAGAGTGCATTTAAGGCTGTGTTTCTTTTATTTAGACTTTTCATGCAGGGCATAGGGGCTTGGGCAACAAGAAATATAAAATTGAAAGGGTGTCTTGGGACCAGGGTTAGAGCTATCAGAGAAGAGGGAAAGGTGATCAACTTAAGTAAATGGCTTTTAAGAAAGGAAGTTTCAACAGGCTTAAGGGATTCATTGAAAAGCCTCCAGAGAAAGAAGATCAAAGGTCAAATAGGGGCCCCAAGACAGCCAGGTGCTCTTGTGGGAAAATTTTTTTCACAAAGTTCTTGCATTGTTACCATTCACCAAAAAGGATGCAGGGGATGAAAGGCCATCCAGTGAGCAAACCCCGGCTCCACAGGAACAGAGACGCACACCAGAGTGGCCATAAAATTGTAAGATGATTCATTCTGAAGGAAGATGACAGAGAAATCAGAGAAAAAAAATGTTCCAAGGAATTCAGGAAATCTGAAGCAGGAGATGAGATATAGTTTTTCAAGGGGCACAAGAGGAGACTAAAGGGAAATACTGTCCCTTTAGTATGTGGAGGAGAGAAAGAATCACAGATAAACACTACCACCTCTCTAGAGGGGTAAGGAAGGCTTACTTAGCCTGTGAATATAAACTGAAAATGAAAAATATGAATGAGCCTTCCTTAAAAGTATACAGTGTTTTATACTTTTTGGAGCACTCTTATGTCATCTTAAAAGTCAATGGAAAGATCTGGAAGCTGGAGAAAGCAGAGGGAGTAGAAAGGGCCAGCAGATTGGATGCTTACATCTGTTTCAATCACGAAGGCAGAGTTTGACTTGCACAATCTAAGGGCGTGTGATCCAGGCCATCAAGGGAATTGCCTGGGGACTAGCCAGGTGGGAAGCATAGCAAACCATGGTAAGTTAGTGGTGTAATTTGAGATAAACTTATTTAAACTCAGTCCTCCTTGTGCCAGAAAACTCCTGCCAAGGAAAGATAATACTAAACCACTTTGCCAGCATTTAGAAGTAACCAGGGAATGGAGTAACATTTATTCACTCATTTATTCATTCATCCAGCAAACATTTGTTGAGAACCTGCTATGTGCAAGACACTGTCCTAAATGCAATGACAACCAACACAGTGTCATACAAATCAATTGATTTCTATCAAATCAATCTAATTAACCTTCATATGATAGCCTGGAAAGTTGGGTTAGAATTCATCACTGCAATCTGTCTTGACTTTGAAAGTATTCTAGTGTGTCTCATATGTTATAGTCCTCAATAAATGAAGACAGACTACATGTGCTTGTGCACAGAGAACATCTGTGCTTAATGAATGCATCAACATACACCATGAAAAGGGTCATGACTTATATCTCATCTGCTTGTCTAACTCTGTTAAATAGTCAGGGCTGGTGTTCTGCAGATGAGGAAACAGATTCAGAGAGGTTAGGTACTGTGCCTGTGAACCTATAGCTGGTGAGTGATGCAGCCAGACTTGGCACCAAGTCACACCATGTCATGAAGTTCTTCCAGAATAGATTTTTCTTAGTATTTCATATGATGGAAGAGAAGACAAATATACTAATGTACAGAGCATAAAAGGCTCAATGTGAGGACAGAACAGCACCTCCATTTATTAGGGCCACCAAATAAAACACAGGATCACAGGAAGTCCAGTTATATTTGAATTCCAGATATGTCCCAAATAATATTGCCCTTTTCTTTATTTCTTTATCTTTTGTTTTATTTTCTGATATGGATTTTTGTTATTCTTGTTAAATTTGGCAATTTGGCAATGCTTTCTGGAATCCACTGAGAAGTTATAAATTGTGTGCCTTGGGGCCCTTGCCACATACTCCTTTGGAGCTGAACTGGTAATCTCTCCCAAGAAGGTGGTTTTGGGAGCTTCCTCTGGGCATATACCCTGGAGTTTGCTGCCTTCTTTAAAGGAGTGTCCTGATCTGATAAAGCAGGCATGTAACCCAACAAGCAGAGACTGTCGGCTGCCATGTGCAAATGCTGACTTGAGCTTTATGGACACATCTATCCTCCTCAACCCTCTTAACAGTGCCTGAGGGTCAGCTGTGACCTTCTCCATGATACAGCCCATGAACTGAGGCCTGAACAGATCAAGTGTGAGAGCTGGGGATTAAACTCATGCAGACCACACTGTGTTCTTTCCCATTAAGCTCCAAAATGAGCAAATGTGCATTTTCCAGAAATGGGACCTTAGCTGCTTTTACAATATTTCTTAACAATTTCCAGCAATGAGACTTGCACCGGAGACAAAGAGGACATGTGAAGAGGCCCAGGAGGGCTGTTAAGATGTGACAAGCAATGGAAGGGTGTCAAGATGACAAATGCGATCTTGCCCCAGGCACCAGAATTTCCCTTTGGGGACCAATCTAATTAAATGAAACTTTCACCTTTCTGGGCTGGGTTGGAGCTGTTAACATTTCCCCAAGGAGTTTCATCCTCCCTCATTTCCCAGGAACCCATCCCGTGGGGAACTCAACTCAAGGCCTCACTCTCCTACTCAACGGCCCTTCTCCCTCCAGAGCCCCCGCAGTCACAAGGAAATGAGGACAAATGTGCCTAAACCCTGGATGTTTGGTGAGAGAGTTCTATAAGGGAGCAAACTGAGATGATCTCAAGTGTGTTTCAGTGGGCACAGAAGTAAGAGGTGAGGAGTTTCCTGGTACTTTTCTGTTATCTGTTGGGTCTTTGCCAACCAAAAGCAAAGTGTTGTGTTCTTTAGCATGTCTGGCTTTAAGTCCTTCATTATCTATCCTGCTTCTTGAAATCCCCTCTGCAGAGAGAATTTACTTTCATTTCACCTCTAGCATTCATGGAATGAGGTGAAGAGAAGGGAGAGAGAGTGGGAGAATGAGAGAGTGTGTTAGAAGTCAGACCTGTCGTGGGCCAAACCTCCCTTCCACCCCCACAAGTCTGCCCACCACTCTCTCTAAAAGGCTTTTTGCATGAGCGATCCATACAAATTCAATTTGGGACTCAGTAGAATGGCCACATAGAACCAAGGGATGGGCAGAGTTAAAAAATTAAATATATAGATCATAGTCAGGAGGGGAACTTTAGCTGACAACATTACTCTCATAGCCAAGGGTTGAAGGCCAGGACGAAAGGTGGTCCCAAATGTTTCAAAGATGTTCTGATCATACCTAGAAATGGTTGGTGTGTTCTGGAAGAACTAGACAAACTCATCAGCAGTTCAGAGACATGAATAAAATTGTGACACTGGACCAGCTATATAGATAGTGAGATGTGCCATCTGAAAAGGAAGTCACAATGACAAAATATAATCTGTCACCTATTTCACATTAACGGACCCCATACATTAATTCTTATTCAAAAATATATCACTGGCCTATGTTGGCACAGACTTCTAGTTGAGTAAATCTCTTCGTAGTGAGAGCTTGCTATGTGTCAAGCTTAATATACACAATCCTATTTAATCTCGTGACATCCAGAGCCTGCTCGTCCCCTACCTAACACTTTCCCCAGAAAATCACACGGCAGACTCCTTCACTTCCTGACAGTTTGGGCTCAAACGGCATTTCAGAAAGGCCTCTGGGACCACCCTATGTAGATCACCACTGCCCTCACCATCCTCTGTCCCCTCACCCTGTTTTATTTGTTTTTGTACCTCTTATTTTACATATGGTTTTCTCCCCAACATTCCCTATGGGCAAGATCAGACTTCAATAAGCATCAGGAATGATTTTGAAAGGAACAAAATGCAGCTCAAAAGGGAAACACTCATATTGGGGTGTGAGTGTGTATCTATGTGTGCACATGTGTGTGGGTCAGGAGAAAGCTCTGTCCTTCCCCAATGACTTAGTGTTAGTGCTGCTTTATGGGAGAATACTCAGGAAGATGTTTTTGTGGGTTTTCTTTAACACATACACAGTAGTTCACAACGTACCAAGAAATTTTGTGTTCTCAATAGAGCTTTGCAATGGTTTCCTTTTGTAGATAGACTGGCTTTGTCTGTTTTACAGATGAAGAAACTGAATTTGGATAAATGAGAGGACTCACAAAATGTCTTGAGATTAGTAAATAGAAGAAAGGGGGCCCAGGAACTTTAGTGCATCAGACACTGGAGGAAACTCTACTATACAGAAGTTGTATTTATAAGCCAATAGCCAATCAGGGAAGACTGAAAGGAAACTGACCCAAACCAGCTTCTTCTCAGTGCACTCTAAGGGAGAAAATGTGTGGACACTGGAGACAGGCTAGGGTAGTTTGACTCGCACCTCCACATCTTAATTGCTGTATCTTTGTCCCTATGAGCCTTAGTCTACTGACCTGTAAATGGAAATGGTAATGTCTTTTTCAGAGCTTGTTGTGAGGATCAGAAACAACACACACACAGTGCCTAGCACAATACCTGACTTGGTGAGCAATAAAAAGTCACGCATCCAGAATCTATTGCTAACTAACTTACCAAAGGCAAGGTAAAATCTTGTTGGCTGACTTTCTAGATTAGAAGTATTTTAAATGTGTTACAGTTTTCTTAGAATCTGAGACTTAGAGAAAAAAATCTACTGGCTTCCTCTGCCAGGTTTTACCTTATTTGCCTTCAAGTCTGGGCTTAGCACTGAGCCAGCCGGCTGTGCTTTTCATACCTAGTCCATCATCACAGTCCAGTTGCCTCCACCTCTGCAGGTGGCCCCTTCCACCCAGGGTTCAGCTTTCATTCTTAAAGCACTGTCCTTCCCACCTGGACATTTAAGTCCTCTTATCCAGGACTTTTCCCCTCACATACCCCCTCCACCTCCTGGACTTGAAGCAGTGCTTCTTATATGACTTCTTACCTCAGACACAAGAAAATCCCTTTCCTGAAAGCTTCCACTCCACCTTCCTTCTCTGTCAAGCCATTGCCTGAGCTCATCTACTTTTTTCAGACATCACTGGTGTCTGGCATGACAGCTCTGTCATGGGTAACCCCAGCATACTTTGCAGTCCTTCTTCCCACTATTTACCTTGGCAGCCCCAGACAACTGCCTCTTTCTGTCCCCTGTGCCTTTGCATATTTGAGTCCTTCTTCCTGGAATCTGGTGAACTGCTACTCACACTTTGCAGCACACTTTAATATTGTTCCCTTCTTGATTCACCCAGGAGGAGTTAGTCCCATTCTCTTCTGCCCTCCCATGGGACTGTGGGCATGCCTCTTACAGATTTTTGCATGGACATCTGCCTCACTGTTTAAGAGGGAATTGACTTGCAAATGAGAACTATGGATACCATGGCTCTGCTTCCATCTCTGGGGCACCCTCTGGGATGCCCTCTGGTGTAGGCTGATCTGGCTTTCTGGTCATATGAGATGTCCTGGCCCCCTTTCTGGTGCCACACCACCCTCCTGTGACATTCTGCACCATGGTCCACAGTAAGGAAGAAAAAAAGGAAGAGAAGAAAGAATCATTTTCATCCTTCCTCTCACCAATACGCTCCCTTGGAGAAAAAGGAAGACAGCACATTCTGAATACATCCATTCTTCTCTACTAACATCTTTTCAGCCCTCTGACAGGGACTTCTTTGCCCTGGGCCAAGTTTGTGTGTACCTCCGATAGCTTCTTTCTCATGAGACTCTCGATTCCTCAAACAGTCCCATCAGGTCTCTCCACCAGCCCTTGACAACTGCCTATTCATGTCCAAGCTGCAGGCTGAGCACATCCAGACCTCAATGTGGGACCCCCACCACAATAAGCACAGTGCGGCTTTTCCTTATTGCAAACTCCAGCATCTGCTTTCAGACTAGCGTTCAATCTTCCCCCAAAAGAAAAGAGTGGATCCACATTGGAGGCAGTGCTGGGATGGAATTGTACATGGTTTTTATAGCTGCGGTGGGATCTCATTTATGAATGTGTATCTAATGCTATTTGTGAACATTTAAACTGTCATCATGGGATTTAACATTTTGATGAAGTCAATTCTGCTGCAACATGACATAAGTGTTTTTAAAATTCACCAGGCTTTGCAGAATCACACAAGAAAAACAGGGTTCATGGGAAAAACAAGGTTAGGACACAGCAATCCAAAACTTCACAAGTGACACATTTAGAAAAAAAAAAAAAAAAGAATGACAGGAACCTAGTAAAAATAAGATAAATAGTTACACATGCTAAAGGGTTAAAAATATATAGAAATATCATAATAAATAGGGTGCTTTCCCTGGAAAGGAACTTAAAATGTGCTCGTGGGAATGGGAAGGGTTGCAGCTTGTGAGGTTACTGTGAAGTGGTGCAAATAGTACCAGCATACAGCCACTCTCCTTGTAGGGAAAGATTGGGCTGCTATTCTGAAAGCAGATGCTGGAGTTTGCAATAAGGAAAACCCACACTGGATTCATTGCAGTGGGGTTCCACACAGAGGCCTGGATGTGCTCACCCTGCAGCTTGGACATGTCCAGGCATCACCAAATGCTGATGGAGAGACCCAATGGAACCATTTGCAAGAGAAGGAAGCTACAAAGGTACACACAATCTTGACCCAGGGACAAAAAGTCCCTGTTGGGGGAGAGAAAAGACACTAGTGAAGACGAATGAGCATGATCAGAATGTTTTACCTTCCTTTTTTCCAAAGGAAACCCCTGGGAAGAGGAGGAATGAAAATACGCTTCTTTCTTCCCTTCCTTCCTTCCTTTCTTCCTTACTGTGGTGCACAGTACAGACTGTCACAGAAGGCTGATGTGGCAGCAGGGAGGGGGAGAGGACGTGTCATATGACCAGAAAGCCAGATCAGCCTACACCAGAGAATATCCGAGAGGGTGCTCTGGAGGAGGAAATGGAGTCATGGCATCCATAGTTCCCATTCACCACTCTAAAAACAGGCAGAGTTGTAATATGAGATGTCGATGTATGTAGCTCATAATTTGCATGATGAACCAAAGTGGATGGTAGACATTGAGATGTGTGTGGTTGCACAGTCCTACACGGCTCACTTCAGCGAGGTGCACTTTTCTGCATTTGCCTAGTGCTTCTCCTAGGCAACATCATGCATATGATACTCAAATTATTTTCTATCAATTGCACTGGAACAGATTTGCATTTTTAAAACATGTGTTATTGCAGAACTGACTGCACCAACCAGCAGGCTGTGGCCAAAGTACTTGCCCTCACTCATCTTTTTATACAGGACATTTCCCACCTTCCACCCCTCACCTCTGATTACATCTGTGCAGTCATGGGAAACAATTTTGAAAGATCATTTGAAAATAGGAAGCATCTGTTTTTGAAAATGTTTTTCATATTTCACCAGAACTAATATTGCCATCAAATTTCTTCCAAATAACACTAGGAAGGATCATTGACTCAGTCTATCTCTTTGAGACACACAGCTTTCTTTCCCCACTTATACTCCTTGCTTGGTTTTCTGCAGACCAGCTCTGCTTTTGTTCAGGTCTGTGGTCTGTTTTTGCCACCTGGCCTCAATTTCTGCCTAAAAGAACTAGTTGTAAACTTGAAAAATATAAGAAAATCTCCACATAATCTGGAAGTTGGCAATTTCTCTGCAATAGGTTATCCTCTGTGCCCTAATTAGAAAAAGGTGCCTTGTTGGGATGGAAACATTGTGGCAGGGTGACACAGCCTGGCCAATGGTGCATGCATGTGCTGACTCCAGGTTGAACTGAGCTGGTCACATGTACTTTGGCTCTGCAGCATTGAATGCTGGATCTGGAGACTCCCCTACGATGAGAGAGGAACACACAAGGAGGGCAGGGAATGAGGAACTGCCCTGAGACCCTGAACAGATGTGAGCAGGAGAGGCTCCTGCAGACTCTGATTGAAGGTTACTCAGGCAGGGGGCCTATATCATAAGCTGAGTCACAGTCCAGGCAAGGGACATGGGAACCAATGCCAGCCCTGACGGCCAGGCAGAGAGGTCAGGGCCAGGCAATCACGTCACCATGTAGCATGTCCCTAGGTAGCTGCAGTATCCTCTGGCCTTTTTTCCCTGGACCTGAGTGGGCATCCCTTCTCAGCCTTACTGGGTAGAGGCCTGAAGCTGTGCTAGACTTTTGGACAGAGTGAGAAATTCTTAGAATCTGGGAGGGGATGCCACCCTATACCAACCAGGGAAGCTTTTTATGACCAGGGAAGCTTGGGAGGTCCTGACCAAGGACAGTGATTTTCAGAATCCTTTTTAGCTGTGGAACTTTTCCAGGAAGGAAACATTTGCAGAACCCAGGGCTGCACCAGGTGAAGCAGGGAAGGGACCACAGCCCCATCCTCACCTCCAGCTTTTTCACCTCTTTCTTCTCAAGGTAGAGACTCCTACAGTCACAGAAAAGAATTTGAAAGCCACTGATTCAATCTAATGTCCCCATTGTCCAGATGAGAAAGCTGAGGCCCAGAGAGGTTAAAGTGCCTTGTCAGTAATCACACAGTAGGAAGTGACAGGGATTTTGTGAGCCAGAGGCACTCATGTTTGCCTGTCAGCCTAAAGCCAGGAAGACATTTACAAGCCGGAGAACAAGGTAGGAGAGAAAGGAAAGGCTGGCTTTGAGCTGTGCCTAGGATTTCAGCTCAGAATTTTCCCCTTTCTGCACCTCACTAGATTCATAGCACAGCTGCCACATGAACATGGAGAGCAGAGTAGGTGTCAGAACAAACTCTCCAAAAGACTTCAAACAATACAGGGCCATGGATGAATGTTAGTGCCCCTACTCCATATTTACACGTTGAAACCTTAACCCCGAATGTGATGGTGTCAGGAAGTGGGGCCTTTAGGAGGGTGGAGCCCTCATGAATGGGATTAGTGCCCTTATAAAAGGGATCCCAGAGAGTTCTCTTGCTCTTTTTTTTTTTTCCATATGAGGTTACACAGAGAAGTCAGCAGTCTGCAACCCAAAAAAGGGCCCTCTCCAGAACCCAATCCTGCCGGCACCCTGATATCTAACTTCCAGCCCCCAGAACTGTAAGAAACAGGTTTCTACTGTTTCTAAGCCACCCAGTCTGTGGTGCTTGGTTAGAGCAGCCCAAATGCATTGAGATACCCAGGGACCTTCCCTGAGTGAGAAAAGCATCAATTCTATGCTGAAGCAGCCAAGGAAGCACAGGGTGGCAGTGAGTGACTTTGAACTAAACCACCCTGTTTCACTTGTCTGTTGAGACTTGGAATAAGTGCATTAAAAGACACAGAAGATGACAGGATTTGCTTCCATTTTCCAAGCCACTTCACTTTCAGGGAGAAGTCACTCGGAGCTGGAGCTCAGTTTCCTTGTGCAGACTTGTAGCCCAGTGGAGGCGCTGTTTGTCAGATCTCCCAGGCCTCTGCAAGTGGCAGCCAGTGACACAGATGGGTCATGGTGAAACACCTGAGAATGACTCTGCAGTTGCAGATCCAGTAACTGGGAGTGGGGAGCTAGAGACAGAGCAAGGGGGTGTCTCTTTTCCCTTCCACTATGGTAATTTTTTCTTTAATAATAAATAAAAAGGGGATGGGGAGAATCAGATAACAAAATCCCATCTCCTGGACAGGAGAGAATGAAAGAGATAGAGAAAAAGGTGGGAGGAGGAGGAAGAGAGAGAAAAAGAGGGGAAGAGAGAGAAAGATAAGGGATCAGGGAAGGGAGAAAGAAGCAAGCAAGAAAGAATTTTCCCATGCCACAAAGAAAGACATGAACATGAACGTGAACTGGGAAATATGTATTTTAGTATTTACCAAAAGGGGGTGTATATCTTTAGTTTCAGGGATAACAAATCTATATTTGTAATGGAAAACCCCACTGACCCCACAGGCCACCAACCCTACCCTTTACCATGCCACCTCCCTCCCATCTACAACTATGCCTCCCATGAACAGGTCAAGGGCAGCTGGAGGCCTTGGATGATGAGGCACAAACCAGGTCTCCTGAGAACAGCCACAGCCCACAAGTCTGGTTCACTCCTTGGGGTAAAGCTTCCCAAGGGAGGAGAGGACCTGGTTTTTACCAGGAGCTGCCTGCACGCTCTGGCTTGAGTTCTGAGCTGTGTGATCATCCTCCTGTGTGGGTCCTGTAGCACCGGAGCCTTTCAAACCACCCCTACTCCAGAAATCACTCAGTGAAGGCATTCAAGAGGAATAAAGGAGACTACACAGAGCCCAGGGTAGGTTCATCTCTCTACCCATGATTTTTTCAGTGACAGATCAATGAAAACTCATTTTAAATGGCCTTAAACAAAACAAACCAAAAGTGACAGGGCATTCTCTGAAGCCATTAGGTTTAGGGTAACTTGCTACACAGAAAATATAACCAGAACATGCCCACCTCAGAGTGTCACTGGGATGACCTCTTCAGATATATGCATGGCGTGTTCAGTGATGGTCTGAATGTGGTAACAGCCCAACTAACATCAGCTATAACTACGTTCCTCTAACCTAGCTATTTTATGTAATCCCTAACCTGAGAAGATAAGATTTTCTGCATTTTAAGAGTATGCCATTTAGAATGTAGGTCACAAATCAATCAAATTAAAACACACGCGTCCTGCCATCTCCCTTCCTTTGGAAGTCTGACAACAAACCGCTTAATGTATGTTATTTGGAACCAGATGAGGTGCTCACAATGCAATCTATGAGTGTGATGCCAGCAGAATCTGCATTTTTGATGAAAAGTTATCATCACTTGGCTATTCCTGTCCTCAAAATAAATAAATTTTATAAAATAAAGAAAGGAAGAAAAGATAAGGGGCCAAAACTTAATAGAAAAGACTATCGATGCCATCAAATTTAAAAAATGCATTCGAGGTCAGATATTGCATGTTGTCTCTATCAGCTCTTTCCACACCACCCAACCCCTCAGCCCAGGACCAGCACACCTCGTTTTATTGCAGTTCGCAGATGCTGAGTTTTTTACAAATTGAAGGACTGGGCAAGCCTGTGTTGGGCAAGTCTATTGGCATCCCCTTTTCTAACAGAATGTGCTCACTTCCTGTCTCTGTCACATTTTGGTAATTCTCTCAATATTGAAATGTTATCACTTTTATACCTATTATGATTGTGATCAGTGATCATTTATGTTACTATTATAATTATTCTGAGGCATCATAAACTACACCTATTTAAGAAGGCAAACTTAATAAATGCTGTGTGTGTTCTGACTGCTTCCCCACTTCTCTCTCCCTCTCCTGGGGCCTCCCTATTTCCTGAGACACAAAAATATTGAAATTAGGCCAATTCATAATCCTACAAAGGCCTCTAAGCATTCATGTGAAAGGAAAAGTCGCACATCTCTCACTTTCAGTCAAAAGCTAGAAATGATTAAGCTTAGTGAGGAAGGCATATTGAAAGCTAAGACAGGCTCAAAGCTAGGCCTTGTGTGCCAATTAGCCAACTTTTCCTTTGTGAATGCAAATAAAAAGTTCTTGAAGAGAACTAAAAGTGCTACTGCAGTAAACACAGAAATGATAAGAAAGCAAAACAGCCTTATTGGTGATATGGAGAAAGTTTCAGTGGTCTGGATAGATCAACCTAGCCTCAATATTCCCTTAAGCCAAAATCTAACCCAGAACAAGGCTGTAATTCTCTTCAACTCTGTGGAAGTGGGGAGAAGTGAAGAAGCTGCAGAAGAAATGTTGGAAGCTAACAGATGTTGGTTCACAGGTTTAAGGAAAGACACCATCCCCATAAGAGTGCAAGGTGAAGTAGCAAGTGCTGATATAGAAGCTGCAACAAGTTATCCAGAGATCTAGCTAACACTAATGATGAATGTAGATACACTAAACAACAGATTTTCAATGTAGATAAAATACCCAGCCTTTAGCAACCAGCAGTGTGACCAATCAGTAGCTATCAATATTTAGGCAAGACCTTCAACCAGCAAAAAGATTATAACTTGCTAAAGGCTCAGATGATCATTAGCATTTTTAGCAATAAATACTTTTAAGTTAAGGTATGTACATTTTTTTAAGAAATAATGCTACTGCACACTTAGACTACAGTATAGTATAAACAGAACTTTTGTATACACTGAAAAACCAAACAGCTTGGGTGACTCACTTAATTGTGATAATTACTTTATTGCGGTGGTCTGGAATCAAACCCACAATATCTCCAACATATGGCCATAATAGTCTAGTTTATGTAAGTGATAAAATAATAGGCTTTTCCAGGATAATACAACAGAGAAAATGTGATAAAAGTCACAATCAACTAATCAACCAAAGACAAGCTGTGGCACTCTGAGTTTCATTAGACAAATTGCTTCTCCTCTCCCATAGTATTAATTGGAAATTAAATGTGGCTTTTTCAGACATTTACACAAAGTTTAAAAGTTTTTTACTGTTGGCTCTATTTTCAGTCCTATGCACATACATTTATACATATAATGAATACTGCTTAAATTGGAATACACTCAAAAACTACAATTCTGTTTCAAGATCTCCTATTATTTAATAATACAGTTTAACACATTTATTGAATACCCAAGATGTGCTAGATGCCAAAATATTGTCTCTGAAATTATCCCAGTTTTCCAATAAATTAACTGAAAATCTATTTAAAATTCAAGGCAATAATTTATGCTAGGTTGCAATGCTCATGCAATTTCAGAGAAGGTATTTTCTAACACTTTTTAAAATTGTTAAACATTTTAAATATTTCAATAAAGGTATGTTAAAGGAATAAATGACTGTTGCAGTTAATGTTTATTAGTTGACTAAAGCTAATTAAAGCATAGATTGTGGACACCTCTATTAACAATACTACTGAGGGAGGAGGATCCAAGATGGCCAAATAGGAACAGCTCTGGATTGCAATTCCCAGTGAAAATGCAGAGGGTGAGTGATCACCGCATTTCCAACCGAATTTTTACTGCCCACAGACCAGGAGATTCCTGGGCAGAAAAGCACCATGAGTCTTCAGAGTGGCTGTTTCAGATGGCACAGCAGGTCTCCACACAAAAACTCACACAAATCCGGGTGCCATTTCAACTGGCAACTGGAATGTCTGGGAGACAGAGTTGCCCTTTCAACTGAAAAAAAGGGGGCTGAAACAGGGAGCCAGGTGATCTGGCTCAGCTGGTCCCACCCCCACAAAGACCAGCAATCTGAAACGCTCTGGACTGAGAGTTTCACAGCAAGCACAGCTGGACACAGGATGGTCCAGCTCTGTGAGGGGAAGGGCGTCCGCCATTACTGAGGCACTCCACCATTAACAAGGCAGTCCGCCATTACTGACACAGTCCGCCATTACTGACACAGTCCACCATTACAGAGACAGTCCACCATTACTGAGGCAGACCGCCATTACCAAGGCAGAAATAACTACACCCCTATAAACAAAACTGCAAGGAAGTTCACACAGCAGCTGGGCAGAGCCCACGGCAGCTCAGCAATGCCTCTGCTGGCAGACTGTGACTAGCTACCTCCTCACTAGGCAGGGCATCTCTGAACAAAGGCAGCAGAATGAAAGGAACTTACAAATAAAGCTGCACCTTACTGGGACAGAGCACCTGAGAACAAAAGGCAGTCATGAGTTCTGCTGAAGTGAACTTAAAAGTACCCACCCAGCAGCTCTGAACAGAACAACGGAGCTCACAGCTCAGCACTTCAGCTCCTATAAGGGACAGACTGTCACCTCAAGCAGCTCCCAACCCCCATATAACGAAAGAGACACCTCATAAAGGAGAGCACAGGCTGACATCTGGCGGGTACCCTTCTGGGACAAAGATAACAGAGGAAGAAACTGGCAGCAACTCTTACTGCTCTGCAGCCACCACAGGTGATTCCCATGCAAGCAGGGTCTGGAGTGGACTTCCAGCAGTCCTACAGCAGAGGGACCCTACTGTTAGAAGGAAAACTAAGAAACACAAAGAAATAACTTCATCAGCAACAAAAAGGATGTCCACTCAGAGACCCCAACCAAAAGTCACCAACCACAAAGAGCACAGGTAGATAAATCCACAAAGATGGGAAGAAACCAGTGCAAAAAGGATGAATATTCCCAAAACCAGAATGCCTCTCCTTCTTCAAGGGATCACAACTCCTCACCAGCAAGGGAACAAGGCTAGATGGAGAATGAGTCTGATGAACTGACAGAAACAGGCTTCAGAAGGTGGGTAGTAACAAACTTCTCTGAGCTAAAAGAACATGTTCTGATGCGATGCAAAGAAACTAAGAAAGTTGAAAAAAGGTTCGATGAAATGCTAACAAGAATAAACAGTTTAGAGAATATAAATGAATTGATGGAGCTGAAAAACACAACATGAGAACTTCACAAAGCATACACAAGTTTCAATAGCTGAATCGACCAAGCAGAAGAAAGGATATCAGAGATCAAAGACCAACTCAATGAAATAAAATGAGAAGGCAAGATTAGAGAAAAAATAGTAAAGCCTCCAAGAAATATGGAATTATTTGAAAAGACCTAATCAACATTTGATAGGTGTACCTGAATGTGACAGAGAGAATGAATCCAAGCTGGAAAACACTCTGCAGGATATTATCCAGGAGAACTTCCCCAACCTAGAAAGTCAGGCCAACATTCAAGTCCAGGAAATACAGAGAACACCACAAAGGTACTCCTCAAGAAGAGCAACCCGAAGGCACATAATCATCAGATTCAACAGGGTTGAAATGAAGGAAAAAATGCTAAGCGGAGCCAGAGAGAAAGGCCAGGTTACCCATAAAGGGAAGCCCATCAGACTCAGAGTGGATCTCTCAGCAGAAACCCTACAAGCCAGAAGAGAGTGGAGGCCAATATTCAACATTCTTAAAGAAAAGAACTTTCAACCCAGAACTTCATATCCAGCCAAATTAAGCTTCATAAGGGAAGGAGAGATAAAATCCTTTATGAACAAGCAATTGCTCAGAGATTTCGTCACCACCAGGCCTGCTTTACAAGAGCTCCTGAAAGAAGCACTAAACAAGGAAAGTAACAACCAGTACCAGCCACTCCAAAAACATACCAAATGGTAAAGAGCATCGACACAATAAAGAAACTGCATCAACTAATGGGCAAAACAACCAGCTACCATCAAAATGGCAGGATCAAATTCACACATAACAATATTAACCTTAAATGTAAATGCACTAAATGCCCCAATCAAAAGATACAGACTGGCAACTTGGATAAAAAGTCAAAACCCATGGGTGTGCTGTATCCTGGAAACCCATCTCACATGCAAGGATACACATAGGCTCAAAATAAAGGGATGGAGGAAGATATACCAAGCAAATTGAGAGCAAACACAAGCAGTAGTTGCAATCCTAGTCTCTGATAAAATAGACTTTAAACCAAAAAGATCGAAGGAGACAAAGAAGGGCATTACATAATGGTAAAAGGATCAATGCAACAAGAAGAGCTAACAATCTTAAATATATATGCACCCAATACAAGAGCACCCAGATACATAAAGCAAATTCTTAATGAGCTACAAAGAGATTAGACTTCCACACAATAATAGTGGGAGACTTTAACACTCCACTGTCAATATTAGACAGATCAAAAAGACAGAAAATTAACAAAGATATCCAGGACTTGAACTCAGACCTGGACCAAGCAACCTAATAGACATTTACAGAACTCTGTACCCCTAATCCACAGAATATACATTCTTCTCAGCACCACATCACACCTACTCTAAAATTGACCACATAATTGGAAGTAAATCATTCCTCAGCAAGTGCAAAAGAATGGAAATCATAACAAACAGTCTCTCAGACCACACAGTGCACTCAAATTAGAACTCAGAAATCAGAAACTAACTCAGAACTGCACAACTTCATGGAAATTGAACAACTGCCTCTTGAATGTTGACTGGTTAAACAATGAAATGAAGGCAGAAATAAAGATGTGCTTTGAAACCAACGAGAATTAAGACACAACATACCAGAATCTCTGGGACACATTTAAACCAGTGTCTAGAGGAAAATGTATAGCAATATATGCCCACATGAGAAGCAAGGAGAGATCTAAAATTGACACCCTATCTTCAAAATTGAAAGAGCTAGAGGAGCAAGATCAAAAGCGAGCAGAAGACAAGAAATACCTAAGATCAGAGCAGAACTGAAGGAGATAGAGACACAAAAATCCCTTCAAAAAATCAGTAAGTCCAGGAGCTGGTTTTTTGAAAAGATCAACAAAATAGACAGACCACTAGCCAGATTAATAAAAAAAAACAAAAGAGAGAAGAATCAAATAGATGCAATAAAAAATGATAAAGGGGGTATCACCACAGATTCCACAGTAATACAAACCACCATCAGAGATTACTACAAACAACTCTATGCACATAAACCAGTAAACCTGGAAGAAATGGATAAATTCCTGGACACTTGCACCCTCCCAAGCCTAAACCAGGAAAAAGTTGAAACCCTACATAGACCAATAACAAGGTCTGAAGTTGAGGCAGCAACTAATAGCTTAGCAATAAAAAAAAGCCCAGGTTCAGATGGGTTCATAGCCGAATTCTACCAGACATACAAAGAGGAGCTGGCACCACTCCTTCTGAAACTATTTCAAACAATCCAAAAAGAGGGAATCCTCCCCAAATCATTTTATGAGATCAACATCATCCTGATATGAAAACCCGGCAGAGACTCAACAAGAAGATAAAACTTCAGGCCAATATCTATGATGAATATAGATGCAAAAATCTTCAATAAAATACTGGCAAACCAACTGCAACAGCACATCAAAAACCTTATCCATCATGATCAAGTAGGCTTTATCCCGGGAATGCAAGGCTGGTTCAACATACGCAAGTCTATAAATGTAATTCACCACATAAACAGAACCAAAGACAAAAAACCCTTGATTATCTCAATAGATGCAGAGAAGGCCTTCGACAAAATTCAACAGTACTTTATGCTAAAAACTCTCAATACACTAGGTATTGACAGAACATATCTCAAAATAATAAAAGCTATTTATGACAAACCTACAGCCAATATCATACTGAATGGGCAAAAACTAGAAGCATTCCCTTGGAAATCTGGCACTACACAAGGATGCCCTCTCTCACTGCTCCTATTCAATATAGCATTGGAAGTTCTGGCCAGAGCAATCAGGCAAGAAAAAGAAATAAAGGGTATTCAGTTACAAAAGGAGGAAGTCAAATTGTCTCTATTTGTAGATGACATGATTGTATATTTAGAAGACCCTATCATCTCAGCCCAAAATCTCCTGAAACTGATAAGCAATGTCAGCAAAGACTGAGGATATAAAATCAATGTGAAAATGTCACAAGCATTCCTATACACCAATAACAGACTTAAAGAGAGCCAAATCAAGAACGAACTGCCATTCACAATTGCTACAAAGAGAATAAAATACCTAGGAATACAACTAACAAAGGATGTAAAGGACCTCTTCAAGGAGAACTACAAACCACTCCTCAATGAAATAAGAGGACACAAACGGATGGAGAAACATTCCATGCCCATGGTTAGGAAGAATCAATATCATGAAAATGGCCATACTCCCCAAAGTAATTTATAGATTCAATGCTATCCCCATCAAGCTACCAATGACCTTCTTCACAGAACTGGAAAAAAAACACCTTAAACTTCATATAAAACCAAAAGAGAGTCTGCATAGCCAAGCCAATTCTAAGCAAAAAGAACAAAGCTGGAGGCATCACACTACCTGACTTCAAACTACACTACAAGGCTACAGTAATCAAAACAGCATAGTACTGGTACCAAAACAGAGATATAGGCCAATGGAACAGAACAGAGGCCTCGGAGGCAACACCACACATCTACAACCATTTGATCTTTGACAAACGTGACAAAAACAAGCAATGGGGAAAGAATTCCCTATTTAATAAATGGTATTGGGAAAACTGGATAGCCATGTGCAGAAAGCAGAAACTGGACTCCTTCCTGACATCTTACACTAAAATTAACTCTAGATGGATTAAAGACTTAAATATAAGACCTAACATCATAAAAACCTTGGATGAAAACCTAGGCAAAACCATTCAGGACATAAGCATAGGCAAAGACTTCATGACTAAAACACCGAAAGCATTGGCAACAAAAGACAAAATAGACTAATGGGATCTAATTAAACTCCAGAGCTTCTACACAGCAAAAGAAACAATTATTAAAGTGAACCAGCAACGAACAGAATGGGAAAAAATTTTTGCAATCTACCCATCTGACAAAGGACTTATATCCAAAATCTACAAAGAACTAAAACAGATTTACAAGAAAAAAAACAAACCTATTCAAAAGTGGACAAAAGATATGAACAGACACTTTTCAAAAGAAGACATATATGAGGCCAACAAACATATGAAAAAATGCTCAGCATCAATGGTCATTAGAGAAATGCAAATCAAAACTGCACTGAGATACCATCTCACGCCAGTTAGAATGGCGATCATTAAAAAATCTGGAGACAACAGATGCTGGAGAGGATGTGGAGAAATAGGAACACTTTTACACTGTTGGTGGGAGTGTAAAGTAGTTCAACCACTGTGGAAGACAGTGTGGGGCTTCCTCAAGGACCTAGGAATAGAAATTCCATTTGACCCAGCAATCCCATTACTGGGTATATATCTAAAAGATTATAAATCGTTCTATTATAAGGATACATGCACACGTATGTTCATTGCAGCACTGTTTACAATAGCAAAGACTTGGAACCAACCTAAATGCCCACTGATGATAGACTGGACAGGGAAAATGTGGTACATATACACCATGGAATACTATGCAGCCATAAAAACATGATGAGTTTGTGTCCTTTGTAGGGACATGGATGAACCTGGAAACCATCATTCTCAGCAAACTGACACAAGAACAGAAAATCAAACACTGCATATTCTCACTCATAGATGGGTGTTAAAGAAGAACACATGGACACAGGGAGGGGAGCATCATATACTGAGGTCTGTGGGGGAGACTAGAGGAGAAACAGTTGGGGGTAGGGAGTTGGGAAAGGATAACATGGGGAGAAATGCCAGATATAGGTGACAGGGGGGATGTAGGCAGCAAACCACATTGCCATGTATGTACCTATGCAACAATCCTACATGATTTTTGCATGTACCCCAGAACCTAAAATGCAAAATAAAATATATATATATATATATATATATATTTTTTTTTAATGCTACTGAAGTTTAGCTTATGATTGTCATCTGACTTGTGGATAGTTAGTCCTCAAAATTATGTTTGTTGCCTGGGCATTGTGGATCACACCTGTAATCCTAGCACTTTGGGAGGCTGAGGAAGGTGATCACCTGAGGTCAGGAATTCAAGATCAGCCTGACCAACATGGCTAAACCCCATCTCTACTAAAAATACAAAAAATTATCTGGGCGTGGTGGTGGCCGCCTGTAATCCCAGCTACTTGGGTAGCTGAGGCATTAGAATCGCTTGAACCCAGGAGGCGGAGGTTGCAGTTAGTCACAATCACACCATTGCACTCCAGTCTGGGCAACAAGAGCGAAACTCCATCTCAAAAAAAAATTATGTTTGCTGATAATTTTTTCTTGAGATAAATTGGTGGATTCTTTTTAACACCATTTCATTTTTCTAAGAGCCCTGAAGAAAACAATGAAGTAACTCAATCGTTAGTTTGAGAGCAGAAATATCAACACTTCTATAAGGTATTCACTTCTTAGTCACAGTGGACACACAATGTCATTGGTTATTCAGTAATTAGACTCCAGTGAAAAAATACATGATTCAAAGCTGCCATGTAAAATAGAAATCATCTAAATTTAGCTAGTTGTTAAATTGCTATAATAGGCTTTTAATAATAAAAGATTGAGAGTTGCCTGAAAGTTCTGGACTTTCTGTTCTGTGCTGACACCTGAGGGGTAGTTTGAGGGTCCCTTACCCCAGAGGCTGCTATGTGGATCCACTGGCAGTTCAAGCAGGTGACTCTTCCACACACCCTCTTCCACATTATCACACTGGCCATGCTTCTGGACCAAGCAGCACATGTCATGAAGAATGAAGTCAGCCTGTACCCATCTGCCCCTCCCCAGTTTCTCACTTTCTTCATGTGAAAGTGAAGCATAATGCAAACTCATGGTGGAAGAATGCCCTCTCTCCTTTGTTTCAGAGCAATTGTTTTCCTTGCAGCATCTTGAGCATATCTGACTTTAAATAAATGGAATAGAAGCATTAACAATTATGTCTCTGACAGGTGTTGGTACTGCTGGTGGCATCTGAATCTCAGTCCATGTGTCCCCTCTATTACCTGTCAGAATTCTTCCAATTTCCTCAGGCTTCTCAGCTCCTTGGTGGTCTGTTTTGATATCTGCTTACCCTTATCTTGAATCATTTTAGCTGATAGGCATTTCCTTGAAAAAGTTGTCTAACAGATTTTTTTTAAAACTCCTCTAACAGCTACCAAGTACTCAGGGAGTTATCTTGGTGGCCTGTGAGAGTGACAGTCCAAGACTTGCAGAAAGAAGGCTGTGATGTCTCTCTGACAGGGTTGTTTTGTGTGTTCCCATGCTTGATCATCTCCTGCACTGAACACTATGGGATCTTTAAACTTCTAAATTTCAGCGATGATGAATCCCTTACAAAGGAAAACAGACTGTGTTGTCTGAGATAACTGTATTTGAACCTATCTATGCCCCTTAATACAATGTGACTTTTGAGAAATAACTCTCTCATGGGTGAAATAGGGACCACCACCAACTTCACAGGGTTTCTTTAAGGAGAAAGATAAGGTTTATGAGTATGTCCTACCTCTCACCTGGCATGTGATCGGTCCTCCATGAGCATTGAGTCTCCTCCCACTTCTCCTTTCTCCTGGGAAGGAGTTGGAAATGGCCAGGCACACTCAATCATGGACCTGTCAGTGCCGCTCAATGGCTCTATCTTGAGGGGCTCTTTCCTGATAGTTTCCTTTCATCTTCCTCCATCTATCCTCCTTCAACACAGCACTCTGTCACTGTGTCTTCACTCCCACACCTTGGTTCAGGCACACACACACATCCACAACTCTGACCTCTTCCCAGGGATGTCTCTACAAGGGTCTCTGCAGAAGGAGAATCCCAAATCATCCCCTCAGCCCTTCTTAACACTATCCAGAGAACAAAGTAAAAACAAACACCAAGCCTCCCATGCACATGGAAGCATTCAGTCTATGTTTGCAGATATTAATTTAAGCGAAGAAACAACCTAACAGAATAAAGATAGAGAGGATCTTTCAATTCAGATAAACTTTTAGAATTCTGGGAAAAAGAATAACAACAACAAAAAAGAAATACCTGAAGCAGGAGATACTACTCACACTGTTAGATACGAAAAATGAAATGGATTAAAGGTTCCTTTAGAAAAGGTGATGTTAGAGAAGCTGATCATTTTTTTCATCTTGATATCTTTTCTGGAAATTTACATCTTGGAAAGGAGGAGGACCAGTTCCAGAAAATATGGTTTCTCTCAGGTGATGTCCTTTCAGAAAAGTGGAAATTAAGTTCTTGGGTAATGAGAATTACCTGGCTAATAGCTGGTGAATGCTTATAATGTTAGGATGTGAAAGACTCTCCTCTGAGTATTATATGTCTATATGCTTCATCTTCTTTTATTCCCACAATAACTCCATGAGGATAGTTCTATATTAGCCCTGTTTTATAGATGAGGAAATGGAGGCACAGAGAAGTCGAATAACTTGCTCTAGCTCACATGAGCTATAAATAGTGGTGCTAGGACTTGAAGTGAGGAACCAGGTTGTCACATACAGTGACTCAAGGTGAGCCCTCTGCCACTGCCTAGGGTGCCCATTCTTCCACTGAGCCACGCAGCCCCCAGCAAAGTTGGTGTATCTGGTTCTTGCTGCCACACTGCTGTGAAGAAGCAAGAGTCAATGGCATCATAAGAAAGCACATGAAGCAAAGACATTCCTCTTTCCGCTGGGCCCCAGTTGTTTAGAGAACGGGAAAAAATATATCAGGATGTGGAGAGAGCTGAATTCTTACTCAAAGCTGACTGCTTGTTTGAAAAGTGTGATGTTGTTGTAGAATGCTCTCTGTGGTCACAGAATTGAGATAACACTTGGAAAAAGAAACAATAAAAGCTCCTTATTGAAAAACATACAGCTCCTTTCTTCATTGCTGTTTAGCTCTACCAAGGAGAGCTGGTAATAATTAAAAACTGAGGAAATATTGGGGGTATGGTATTAAAAAATTGCATCAAATTACTGAACCCTAAACTGCAGAAGGTAAGTAAGAGTCTAAAACCAGATTTAAAACAATCCTCGTATCACACAGGATTTGACAAATTTCCCAAAGCTGGCCAAATAAATCCAAAAATGCTAATTTAGTTCAGCAACATTTATTGATTACTATTCATTGAAGTGCTGTGCTTGGTGCTGGGAAGACGAAGATAAATAAGTTACACGTTCTTTTCACAAGCAAGTAGGACAGGGAGCCATCAACAAGCCAAAAAATATTAGGGATGGTACATTTAGTTATGTATATGCAAAACAAAAACAAAACAAACAACAACAACAAAACAGAACTAAGTTCAAAGAAAGAATTAAGGGAGTGAATTATTTTGTCTGTAGTGAAGAAAATCTTCCCAAGACCTCAGTCAGATTCCAAAGGATGAGTAGGTGTTTTCTAGATGGTCAAATGGCAGAGATTGCATGGGAGAAGGGAATTGCAGAGAAATAAAACAGGATGTGCAAAGCCACAGAGATCTGAAATAGCGTGGTGCCAAGGGAAAACAATGAATGATTTGGGTTTGCTGGAGGAGATAGTGGGAAAGGGAATGGTGCCAGGAGAGACAGGACACAGGAATGGATCTGAGGAGGTAAGACTTAGAAGCTGAGAAGTTGGCTGGGGACTACTGTAGGTTAAGCAAAAGATAAGGAAATGTTAGATTAAGCTGGTCTCTGTGCTTATGAGAAGCAAAAACAGATCTGAAGGACAATTAGAAGCTGAAATTGATGGGACTTGGAAAATGTTTGCAGTCAGGGAGAAAGGAAGACTCAAGGGTGACATCAGAAGTCCTGTGTGCCTGCCTGGTGAATACATAGATGTGCTGAAAAGGTAGCTGCAACTACCATCCACGGAGGATGAGACATGAGCAGTGAGGCCAGGGTTCAGGTCTAGGAGAAAAGGGTGGAGAACAGATGAAAACTCCAAGTAGTAGGGGCTAGCTTTGCAGTAGACACTCTGGGGTGGGAGCTTATGACTGTTCTTTGCCACTAGAACACCTGTTAGAAATTTTGAAATATGTAGGTCACAGTGGTAGACAGGATATAAAGTGGCCCCAGGACCTCCACCTCTGGTGTTCAGACCTGTATAACATCTTCCCCTTGAGTGTGGCTGGGCCTGATCTGTGACTTGCTTCCAACCAATAGAATATAGTAAAGATAAAAGGATGTCACTCCCATATTTATGTTATACTATAAAAGACTCCATCTTGCCTGTGGGCCTACATACACTAGAGACTCTCCTCACTGGATTGATGAGGAAAGCACTATGTTGAGACTGCCCCTGTGTGGGGGCATTGCAACAGTCTCCAGAGCTGAAGGTGGCCTCCAGCTGACAGCCAGCAAAAGCCAGGCCCTTAGTCCTGCAGCTGCAAGGAAATGAATTCTGCCAACAGTTTGAATGAACTTGGATGTGGATTCTTCTCCCACAAAGCCTCTAGATGAGAATGCAGCCCAGTGGACTCCTCAACTGCAGCTTTGTGAGACCCCAGGCAGAAGGCCCCAAAAAGCCAAATTCAGACTTCCGACTTCTCAAAACTATGAGAGAATAAATGTGTTTGGTTTTAAGCCACTAAGTTTGTCGCAGCTTGTTACAGCAGCAATAGGAAACTAATAAAATCTGGTGAGATGCATCTAGAGGAAAACTACAACTACCCTCAGGGGTTTCAAGGAGTAGGAGGAAAAGAAGAAAAAAAGCAGCAGGTCAAGGTGGCCCCTGCTGCCACAATGGAGGAAGTCCAGCTCCACATGCTGCCCAGCTCCCAGCCCAAATGAGGCCACATGCTTTCTCTCCGGGGTGCCATGGGGCTTGTCACAGAATGAAGGATCAACTCATAAGCTCCCTAAAAATTGTGCAGATGGAAAGGGGACCACCTGTGCTGGCATCTGCCCTGTGAGGTAGAGTGTCTGCCCCTCAAAGGGAAATGTTTCTCCACTGCAGAGAGGAAAACTCGTGCCCTGAAGCAGCAGACATTGTTCTGCCCATGGTAGCCCATGCTTACATCTGCCTAATCTCCGCTGGTCCCAGGACCTCCTCCCGTTCTCTTCCATGTATCTACTAGGAAAGAAAGCCTTTCTATTCTTTCCCACCTTTGTCCCTTCTTTGTACTCAGGAGACTACTTTCAACAATTCATGTGCAATTCAGTACTATTTTAGGTAAAATTTTAGGGGTAGCCTAGTCATATTTACATCCCAGAAATACACATCCACCTACACACACACACACACACGCCTACACAGAGACACACAGACAGGGACAAAGAATGTGGATGTTCATTACAGAGTAACTGAGGTCCTATCTGTAAAGAAACCCTTCCCTGATTGCTTGCTATTGTGCGGAAGTGTTGTGAGGACCTCCACACTTCTTTTTGTGAAGAAATGTAAAATAAAGTCCAAATCTTAGTTACTGACAGCCACTAACAGCCCTTGTGAAAGTGAGAGAGCTCTGCTCTAACCCACTCTCAGGTTTAGTAAGAATAAGCACTCTAGTCTGCTGAAGGCTTATAACATTGCAGGCCTTGTGCTAAGGACTCAGTGCTCTTTATCTTAGGCAATCCTTACAACAATGACAGGAGAATGAATGTTATCGCTTAGAGTTTAGGGAAAGAGTAACTAAGGCTCGCCTATCAGGGCAAGTGCCTAGCTGGACAGCTCCAAACCAACGCCTCTGTCCATCATAATGAGAGACAGAGGGGTCAATAAGACTTCAGCTATGTTCCCTACTCTTTTAATCTCTTTCCCAAATTAGATATAAAAATCCTGAAGGTAGAATCAAAAGCTCCATGATGACAGGAAACATTTCCTCATGTATTCAAAGATCAGAAGCTCTGAGCAGCAAAGAGTGCACTTTCCCAGGCAGAGTCCATCCTGCCTACAGAAAACCAGCTGTGCCTCAAGCTCAACAACTCCACAGAGTCTCCACCAATGGAGCTCCCCACAAACATCTGCCCCCTCCAGCCATGGGCTTATGAAGGTGAAGGTTGTCTCATTCACCATGGCAACCTCAGTGCTGGGCCCAGAGAAGCCTCAAACCATAAGTACTAGGGAGTTGAATGAGAAAGTGGATGAATGGACAGATGCATGGCTGGACAGATGGACATGATGGAAGAATTGATTGCTGGGTGGATGTATGCGACAAAACCCAAATCAAAAGAAGGACAGAAACAAGTTCAGCTCATCTGAGTCCCAGCTCCTTATTTCCAGTCACGGACTTCTGTGTATCCTAGAGTGAAGAGATGTAAAATGTCAGTAAAGAATACTTAGTTTTCCCCTTCATTGTTCCTAGCCATGTGTTTCCAAGCAGTGTGTTTAAAAGTGACAGTAGACAAGTATTTTGTTTAGCATCCATGCAAAAAGCTTTCTAAAAAGCAACAAATTACAAGACAGATGTTATTCCTGCCATGTGGACCTCTTCATCTGGGGCCTTGCATACTTAGCCCCTGAATGAACATGCAGAGAGCTTGAGAAAAGGGACATTTCAAAAGGGAATCACATAGTCTTGTCATGTCCTAGTGGGAATACAAATAAATTAATAAATTAAGCCAAGCCAGGCCTGCAAAATGCCTAGCTAGACATTCAAATACCATGGCTCCAAGATGCTCAGCCTTATCTGCATTCTTGAAGTTTCAACAGAGCTGCTGGCAAGCTGGCTCCCAGAGCTGATCTCTTGCTGTCAGCAAATGGGGTAACAACCTCCATGGATAAGGGCATGCAGCTCCATGTATGAAGCAAGGCATGGCCTTCCTGTCCTCTAACATGAAGCCATGACCTCATCCTGCCTCATCTCATGTCTCCAGAATGCATCCCTCAGAGGCCAATGAAGCACGCAAGCTGGAGGTAGGAGGTGTCATTGGTGAGAAAGGCTGCTTTGTTGTGAAATGCCTTTAGATGGGGACATCTGCCAAACTAGCCACGTGAAGCTGAGGACACGGCCAGGGTAATCCAGAGGGAGGCAAACAAGGATACACAAACTTTTCCCACTTGCCTTGATCCTTAGAGAAGCTGTTTCCAGATGAGGCCTTTCATCAACTTCCTACCGAGAGACCTTGAGGCGCCTAAATCACATGTTCTGTGCCATATGGATCATCCAACACAAACACTGACTGATGCCGCTCACTCTCAGTTATCCAGGAGCTGTTAACTTAGGGTGTGGGTCAGCCAGAATCTTGGCTTCCTCTTCCCGTCCATGGCTTGGCTGTGCTTGTACCAGCCTCCCTCTCTTCCTGGAGGAGACCCCTGCAAAGCTCAGCCCGGTTTCTTTTCTGTTGGCATTTGTAGGATTCTAAAAAGGCAATATCAAGGCAGATCTTATCCATCATCTATTTCAATCTTTTCATTTTACAGGTGATGAAAATGAGCCACAGAATGGGGGAAGTTAATGGCAGAAATGGAGCTTGAATGTAAGCCCTAGGATCTCCAGTCCAGTGCTCCTCCATCATATCCAGCTCCTGCCTAAAATGTAACTGTGTTAGGGAAGGTTGAAATCAACAGTAAGTTGGAAGTTTAGGTCTGGGTTCCCGAGACGCCGGCACGTCTGCCGGGGACTCTTGGCCAGCAAGAGGGTCCCAACCTGAATAGGGGAGTGAGCCGGAAGAAAAGGTAGACAGAAAGCGGGGTCTGGAGGGCTGAATAAGCAATACTCGAACAGCAATGCTTAAACAGCAACTTTATTTTGCACATGGTTAGTATATATATTTTTTGCCTATAGTAATTACAGAAACAAATATCATGGTAATTACAGAAGCAAATACCATTGTCTTATACATGAAAGGGAACAGAAAGTTCTCGGGATACAAGCTCAGGTAGCAGATAAGAAAAATGGCAAAACCAGAAACACAATCAGGTACACTAAAGACATGCAGATGGTTGTCATTATCCGGGAGGGGAGACCTATAGTTAAAATGTTAATGATCCTATACAAGGCACCAGAGAGGCAGTAAACCTATGATCTTAGTAAACAGTAGTCACAAGAACAAGCATAGGACCTCACAATAGTGGGTAAACAAAGTCATAAAAAACAGGAACAGAAAATAGCTTTTTAACACAATTAAACACCTCTTTCTTAGCAAAACAGAGAACAGACACAATGTCTTCTCAGACCACATGGGCATCACATCATTGTCTAGTAAGGTTATTTTCATATATCCTTTGATTGCAGTTCCGGCTTTCCCATAGCTCGACTGCCTCCAACGGGAAACTGTGTCCGGGCTCAAGCTCACCATATGGCGAGACCCAATTCCGAGGGGTCTCACTTGGGAATGAACCCCACATTTAGGAACTCATGTCTTCTTCATTCATCTATTCTTCACTTGATGTCTCTCCATTTCCTAAATATGTTGGCTTGGGGTGGGATTAAAGAATAAATTTCATCTAAAAGACCAAATCTGCTCAATCGGCTGGTAGTGGCTGCCTGAAGAGCTACAGAGAACATGGAGTGTCATGATCCATTGTGGATGTCTTTGTGGACAAAGGAATAGTGACATGCAACAGCCACTCCAGGCTTGGATGTGAACACCACCATAACCTGGCCTCATCTGACTCTCCTCACCTCATTTTCTGTCTCCCAAACAGGGGTCCTGTGCTGGAGCCTGAGCCTGACTCAGCCTTCCCAGTGAGCCGCAAGGTGTCTTTCTTCTGCTTCTCATTTCCTTCTTCCATGTGTCTTCCTGCTCGGGGTGCTGTCCATGACTCTCTCCATCTCTCAAGTCAAGCCTTAAGGCCTGTGTCTCCTCCTAACCTTCAGCCCACATGGATGTCCACCTAGCTGTGACTGCACTGCGCAATGTGCTATCTAATGTGCAGCCTTGCTCAGGGACTGGGCGAGTTCATTCCTGCTAGTCTTTTCTCTCCAATGAAGAACGTTTTTTTTGATATTTTCAAGAATAGTAGGGATACAATAAGCTTTCAATAGTTGACATTAGAATCAATGTGAACAGTGAATTTAAAATTAATTCTCTTGAAATATATATGTATATTTTGTTACAGTTAGAAGTGAAGGAGGGCTTAGATATTTCCTCCCCTTTACCTTCTCCCTTCACATTCATTGAACCATGACTGCCTTTCAAAATCTATCATAGTAAGATTGAGATGAAGGCAGCATTTTTTAAAAAGCAAACTCAAGTATAAGCCTAAGAAAAGCAATTTAATATAAATTATTGGCACCTCAATAAGTTGAAAGAAATTGTTAAGCCTTCCAAGTGTCATCTTAAGCTAAGCAGATGTTAAATGTCATTTATTCTAGGATTTGGTCTTCAGAAATTTATGAAGGAAGTCAAATACAGATAACATCCTTAAAAATTTCATTTAGTTCCTTAAATAGAAAAAATAATCATCCAAAAATGCTTACAATGACTTCCCCTCAGCAAAAACCTGCAAGGTTTTTCTTACAAAGAAAGAAAATATAATGATTGTCACTGATACTATTATGATTAAAAATAACGCCAAAGGAATTCATTGTTTACCCAGAGGCTGTCTCTAAAAAAGTTGAGAATTTGTATTAAGGGGTGAGGGAAGGAAGAATAAAAATTCAAGATCTTTCACTATGATTAAGGCCTTCTCACAAATTTTTCCAATTGCTTTTTATTAATAGATAGGATTATTAGCATGTGTTTGCCAGTAGGACCAGCCTGGTGGATAACTGAGGCCCTTTCCTCTCCATCATCCACCCCTGTCCCATCAAAGTTTCTTCATTTCCCACTCTGCCAATATTACCAGAACTTTTGAGTTCTTCCCATGGATAGCACCTGTGTGAACACCACCATAACCTGGCCTCATCTGACTCTCCTCACCTCATTTTCTGTCTCCCAAACAGGGGTCCTGTGCTGGAGCCTGAGCCTGACTCAGCCTTCACAGATGAGCAGGGAGGCCCCTGAAACAAGTTATCTCCACTGCCCTGAGTATGAGAAGGTTTTCCTCATGCACACTCAGCCTTTTAGGGTCCAGTCTCTGAACACCATGAAGAGCTAGAGAGGAAAGAGGGCGGTCTCCCAGCCGGCCAGGGCTGGGCAGGCTAATGGGGAACTTGTCTCCAGCACACCCACCGCCCACAGCTCAGGGAAACATGGAGGACTGTCTTTGGCAATCATTTTCAGACTATGTTTGAAGGCCCCAGGCTCTCCTGAGATGACCAGGGCAGGGCTCTGAGCTGCCCTCAATGCCCTCCTGAAGCCAGAGCCTCTCTGCTTTAGTCCACACTGTACAGAGTGAGGTTTTAGGGAAATGATTGTGTGACAAAGCCCCTTTGCTTTTAAAAAATGGAAAAACTTCTTACTTAATAAATGCTCCATTGCCTTAGAATTCCATGGTACTGAAAAGAGCTTTTTCAAAAAGCATTTGCTCAAAATACTCTGGGAATGAAAAGTTGTGGAGGATACAAGAACTAAGAGCAGAGTTTATTCGGTCTGAATTTTTCCCTAAGAAGAAACACTGTGAGTATCAAATTTAAAAACATTTGCTGAGAAGTCTAACAAGACAGTTTCATAGATTTTTGTTTTTTAAAGTCAGACCAAGTTTTACAAACAAATGTTTTTGGAATCAACAGAAGCTCTTTATTGTACCAGGTAAGAACATTACAAAAACAAAACACACACACACACAAAAAAGAAACATCAAAACAATCAGAAGAAAAATCTCCATTATCTATCTTTTAAAAGGGAATCTTTACCACCAAAAACATGAGAAGGACATATCAGAAGAGAGGACAGATCTTTTAATCAGCGGTGCTGAGCTCTGTGAAAACGTAGCCCATGACCGTATTTTGCTGGTCTTGCTATGGACAGGTGGAAATTCCATCACACTCTGGTCTTTGGATGGTGGGGAATTCCCAGAAGAGTGAAAAGATCAGGGTTGGAGTGTCCCACGTGTGTCTCCCAGCCTCCTGTCTTGCTCTCTGGTGGCAGTGATGGTGGTGGTGGTGGCGGTGGCGGGCTAGAAGACCTCTGCGTGTCTGAATGTCTGGAGCCTAGCTCACTCATCCTGTCAAGTCTGGCCTCAGTCTGGGAGCCAGCAGGGCAGTGTTTGTGGAGCCAAAGTGGAGATTAAGTCATGTTTTAGAGGTGACCTCTGTCCACCCCTTTCTGCAGTCGTCCCTTCCCCTCCAGCCTCACCCCCCAGCAACTCCCCA